>APFE031671175.1:8198-123116 GCA_000404065.3 Pinus taeda
GGGGTGAATCAGTATTATCAAATCAATAAAACTTTTTCATTTCCATATTAAGATTCATATACGCTACTTCATTTAAGGAAAACCACGTGTATATGCAACTGTGTGTAATGCAGCAAGCGTATGCAGCAAGCGTATATCCAGTAAACTTATGATTTAGTTTGTTGATCCTTAATGAGTGCATCAGAACATTATTAACCATATGAATAGTAAGCAGGAGCAGTAAAATAGAATAGATCATCACACACAAGAAGCACACATGAACACCATGATGTAAGGTGGAAACCCAATGTGGTTGAAAACCACCTATTGCAAGTTGTCTCAATCTTCCTTTTAATAAGAAACTTATTCTTACAATAGTTCTGTACTAGTGCAGTCTTATACCAGTACACAGGCTTCTACGTGCAAAAGGCTACAACCTTCTCTCATTCTCCAGAC
This sequence comes from Pinus taeda, assembly GCA_000404065.3. Lineage (NCBI taxonomy): Eukaryota > Viridiplantae > Streptophyta > Pinopsida > Pinales > Pinaceae > Pinus > Pinus taeda. The sequence goes on from APFE031671175.1 coordinate 8,634, forward strand.
TCTCCTGAAAGGGAGCTACAACCCCCTTAGCTCTTATACTAGCTAATGTACTAGTACGTAGGTGCCGACCTACAGAAGGCTACAACCCTTTGTTTCTTCCTCCATGTACCACTTTTCATAAATTTTCAGATTGGATACTCCTGAAGCACAATACCATAATCTGAAGGCGACATTTCATCCAATTTTCATACTGGACCTATCAATATCATTGAAGCATACATTCAATCAACACTAGCATCATCAATCTCTGAATCACCAAATAGTGAATCACTGAAACTCTGTCAACAAAATGCAGTCACCAGAACACAGAGTAGAACACTAAAGTCTACAACAATATTCAGAATCAACTGTATCATCAAAAGAACCACGCATCAGAGTGCATATGCTACTTGGAAGTGCCAAACCAGTGTGTATACACAAGTTCAACAAAGCAAACCAGCGTATATGTCATTGATTACTTACTTATAACTTCGCTGCACTTCCTGACTTCAGACATACCCAGATCATTTCATATGCAAGAAGAATACATATGTTAGCAACCAGATCTAATCCATTAGATCACATAAAGATAAGTCATTTATCCTGATCTATTATAGATCTCATCTATCAACACAATCAACGAAACTGGATATGCAAAATACTGACACCAATAAACAATCATCAACAACCAGAACCACTTGTAACTTCAACATCATAGCTCATATGGTATACGCTACTTAGATGTATCTAACCTGCGTATGTACGCGCTTCTATCATAGTCAACTAGCGTATACATTTGTAAATATTCATTCATGAGTTGCAGTTATTTCAAACTTAAGTTATACCCAGATCAAAACATTTCATGTGTCAGTATACAGATCTAGAATAAACATGATAAAACCACATAGAGATGATTCATTCCAAGCCATTATATCCCGATCTATCCTTAGATCTTGTTCTCCATCTACCGCTAAGATTCCTCCTTAGCTCAAATATAGCAAAGCATCATGAACCCATAACCTGCATACTAGATCTCATACTTCATCAGATATTCAAACTTTCTCAATACCTTTGCCTAATGATCTTCTTCTACTTTTATAGTCGTAGGCCTTACTCAATATCATGGTCCAAAACCATTGAGAACCAATACTTGGGACCCAATACCTAGGTTTAGCACTTCGAACACAATACTAAGGACCAAAACCATAGGTTTAAGTACCACGTACCCAAAAATAAGCTTTCCCACATGTACGCACTTTTTTGTGCATGAAAGTGCATGCATACGCATAAGCGACTTTTGATTAAAAAATCCTGCGTGTATACGCTCCTTTGTATATAGTGAACCTGCGTGTATAACCTACGTGTATACCCTACTTGGTATATAGTGAACCTGCGTATATACGCGACTTGATACATAGTGAAATTGTGTATAACCTACATATGTATGCGACTTGATATATAGTGAACCTACGTATATACTCTTCTTTCTTCATTCTTTGTAGTTTGATCATCAACTCTTTGCTACTGACCTGCTGCACTATGATTTGTCATCTGTGTAAGTTGCCATCAAGGACAACACTTGTATCATAATGCCAACAATCTCCCCCTTTGGACTTGATGGCAAGGCTAACTTGTCGTACTGAGAACTATCATCTGATTCCTTTGATCTGTCCTGCATCCCATCTATTCGGTCACATCTGATACCAATTCTGTAGATTCATCTAGTTATATATAAGTGAGTTGTTCTTCTATGAGTGGGTTGCCATCAGGTACAACACATGCATCATAATGCCAACAATCATGATACATCCTCTCATTTTCATTGATCCACACTCTGATTCCCTTCCCGACCTCATAGCCTCTTGACTCGCAAGTTTCTGATGGCCTCCACCACATTGTCGGATCAATTCTTGTACGTCCTCATCATCGGCGTGCCCTCTGCAATACGGCATAGAGCCTCCCCAAGGTCGTAGCAAATGCAGATGAATAGACACCAAAAATTGTGTTTGTTTGTAAAATTGGAATCATCTGTAGGCATCAAAGTCTCGCTCTTGTCTATGAAATCCATGCCCATGACTTCCAAGATCCGGTTCTCCAGGAAATGTCCAATTTGGTAATGGGATATGACAAGAATACTGACATATTTCTTGATCCGCTAAACTAGACCTGGATCGATCATTTTGTTAAGGATGTCCCCAAGTGGCCCTGTTGTCGTCATCACTATAACTCTGGCCTCTTCTGCGATTTGGGCCTACCTTGGATTATTCACATTGATGATCACATCGACGTGGAGCATCTGGGCCAAGGTAACTTTAATAGCATATGACAAAGCTTTCTTCAAATAGTTTCTCCCACATTCCAGCCAGGCCACCACACTGGCATTTCCACTCCTAGACATTTCAATCCCAAGTTGAAGATTCAAGCCATTTCCTCACCCATAACTTGAACTAGAAATAACCCAATGTTACTGCAAACCTCTTTCTCTATTCTCATGTCAGACTTACCTACCCTTTGATATTAAACACTAAATTCTGAAGTGCAAGTCTTTGCTAAGTTTTCCTTGTCCTTTGTTGATATCTCTAGTAGGGCGTGTTAATCGAGTGTGCATGCCTCCACTACAGCCTCAAAATATGATTTAAACTTTAAAAAATATTCTCTATTCTCTAGCATTGGCAAAGCCTTCATACTTCATTTTCTTCTTGCTCCTCATCGAATCATTAGTCAACCGACACTGCTGGTTTATGCAACAAGCTATTGCTTCAACCAATGCCACTACTTTGTCGATGGAAACAACTCGAATAGCCAACTAGATCTCTCACCGCTCAACCATGGCTACGTACAATGGAAAATACACAAGCCTTTTAACGGCTTCAACTACATGTAATACCATGAGTCACCAATACTAGGTGCCCAAAAACCACAACTGTTAACCATGACTATTGACAAAACCTCAACCCCAACATAGAGTCAAGTTTATCTAACAAATCTCTTATCACATTGATCTCACACTGTAATTTTCAAACTTTACATTGTCTTTTCAAGTTTCTTGATCATGGACCAACCCTTCGTCCCTTAGAACCTATGCACTATGCAGTCCTAAGCCATAGTGAAGAACTTTCTACCTCTTAGAATGGTACATTGCATAGTCCTAGAGGACAATCTCTCTCAACTGCACGTTGTATAATCCTAGTGCTCAGTCACTAAGTTATTCCAGTTTCACTTACCTAATGTGTATTTTTGGCTAACCATGTATTTCCTTGTGCACTGCAAAATCATTGTGGACACTAGATCCTCCTCTAGACCCTTTCAATACTCAACTACATAGTCCCATCAGCCTTCTCTTCAATCACTTCTCATTACACAATGACAGTGTGCAACCTTGCCTCTCTTGTCTCCTTCACTTTCTCAACTGCATAATGCCTTGCCCTATCTTGCCTTAGCAGTGCCCTGTATATTTCTAGTGGAAAAAGAGGCCATCTATGTGTCACTATAGTTCTAAACTAAAAAATCCTTGAGTCTCTTCCTTAATGATTGCAAATTAAGAAGTCACAGTGGCTAGTCCTGCCACTCTTGCTAACTGAACTTTTCCATTTCACAATCCCTAACATCCCTTCTCCTTTTCCATTATGCATTCTACAGTTACAGTTACTATACCCTCACTTTCAATGTCCTAGCTCTGTGCACTACATAATTCCTTGGCTTCTCTTTCAATTCATGTTCATTATCCCATCACAAGAAGCCTCACATGAGAAAAGGTAGAATAGGTGATTATTGGAATGATGTTCTCCTATCATGATTGCATTTTAGTTGTAGGTGTTATCATCCAACCATGGCAAGATGATGCTCAAGGAAGTCAGCAAGAGAGGTTACAAGAAGGAAACTTTTGGAGAGAAGCCACAAAGATATTATCATGCAAGAATATAGGAAACTTGGACCATGACAGGCAGATGGAGATTGAGATAACATAAAATTCTCTAGTACTATAATAAAATCCTTTGGAGGATGAAGATGAAGCACCTTACAAATCAATCATGAAGAGTTTAAATCGTAGCAAAGAGGAGCTTGGCCTTGATGCACTATGAAGTCTTATGTTATCATCACCAAGTCATGGCTTCTCAAAGCGTCATCACAAAATCCATATGTGGTCAATGTATTTTTGACACATTATTTGTGGAATGTAATTATGAAATTTAAAAAAAATTATAAATTATAAAATGTATTGAAGCCCAAGGGTCACACATGGAATGTGAAAAGTCACTAGAAATTCCTAGAGTGATGTATAAGCTCAAAGGTCACATAGGAATTCAAAAAGTGACATGGGAGCTCAAGATTCATGAGGGAAGTCAAGAGTCACAAGGGAGGTGGAGAGTCACTTTGTTTGTTATATATACAACCTCATAGCTCAAGCAAAGGGATTTTCACCTTGGCTTCTCTAGCTTGTAATAGGAGAGAAGATATTTCTTTGGAGGAGCACGTGGTGACTTAATGTTCCACTATTGGGGCGAGTGTCACATTGTTGTGATAGTGTATCTTGGTACATTCACTTAATATATGAAGCTCTCAAATATGGTGCATTTTCATTCATATGTTGTGAATTATTGTGAGACTATTATTTCATTTTTTGCTTTGTATTTTTATGTTTACACATACTAATGAATGTGACCTATTTCATTCTCTTTATTATGCATCTTGTTGAATGTGTGTTGTTACTTCCTTTTATGATAGTTGTTATCTTGTGAGCTACTTTGTAGGTTAACTAATGATTATTTCCATGAACTTGTTTGTCTCTTTTAGGATAGTATTATTACCTTTTTTTCTAGAGTCTTGCTCTCCTTTTTCCTTTTGTGAAAGTACCTTATATACATTTCAATTATATTCCTCGTAGTGTCAACTTAATTTCTCGATTCAAATATTGTTTGCATAATCTCTTATGCTTATAATTGCATCCAAGGAAAATCCATAAGAATAATGGTGTTAGGGCCTTTTATAAGGATGGGGTTCCCACTCCAAATGGTGTGAGGTCTAGTTGGGACTTCATACCAGGGGTACACACTTTGTTGGCAGATTTCTAGCACCATCAACAAGCGGTGCTAGAAGGAGGGCCAGATGACATTCTAAGCCCATCTAGTATCTTTGAATTTTTCATCTTGAATAGCTCATTCCCAAATCATAATCCTAGGATTCGTTTCTAATAGAGTGAATCTCACACTCCTTATGGAAACAAATTATAACTTGTCTCAATTAAAGTTTGATGGAAAGGGTGGAGCATCCATAGCCGAGCATACATCTCATTTTCTTAAGTTTTGTGATCTTTATGAAGTGGATTGTGAATATTTTATTTGTAAATTATTCACCCTCACTCTTGAAGGTCAAGTTAAGTTATGACATCAAATATTACCATCTGCTTCTATTAATTTATTTGAACAAATTTTCAAGTAGATACATTGAGCCCTTGACATGTATAATTATCGAGATGTTTATAAAAGGGTTAATAAACTTAGAGTGGAACTTGATGAATCAATAGAGGATTATGGTAATAGATTTCCTCACCCATGTTATGAATTTCCTGAAGACAATGTGGATTGGAATTTCTTCCATGAAAAGTTTAAACATTTGGTTCAAATATCCTTGAAACAATTTGAATTTGAATCCTTAGTTCATTGTACTCTCCCAACTTATATTTTTTTTTTCTATGTTAAGACTAACCTAAGTACCCACGGGGGATTTGAACAGGTGACCTATCGCAAGGAGTGCCTTAACAGCGCACCCATTCACCATCAATCCAAAGCCCCATGGGCCTCTCCCAACTTATATTAATCATGAGACATCTCTAGAATTAGAGGAGGAACCTATTTTCCCTTTTTTCCTTATCCTCTTCCCTTTTCATTGCTTAACAAGGTAGTCTTTGGTGATATTTTTGAAGTTGGGGAATATGAAACTCAAATTGTTGATCCACTTCTTCCACCCTCTTAAGTTTTCCGTGATCGATATTATATGGGAAAATTTTGAATGTTTAGATAGAAACATGGAGATTAAGGTGGAGGTTGATCCCTTGATTATGAAGATCACATCAACACACATAATCCTAATCATGAATCTATTCCAATTGAAACTATTTTTTCTTCATGGGATGCCTTTCATCCTCTATCATCTACCTCTCATGTATTTTTGTACCTTGATTCACTTGATCAATATGCTCCACTGACAAATTTTTCAGATACTCTTGATTCTTAGGTTTTTGGTCCAAATTGTTATTAGTTAAAGGTGGTCGCATTCCATAGGTAGAGGAGAAAATGGGTGAATATGATTTTAATCTCTCTTTACTCTTTCAAAATACTATATGCCAATATGTTTTTCCCTCATTATCAGCTGATTCAAAATCTTGTGATATCAGGAGTTAGTTAAATCACATCAAGATGGTTAACCAAACTAAACCCTTGGACAACCAACATTTTGATAAAAATGACCCAATTGATATATATGATGGTGAATTCCCAAGTACATTAATTGATTTATTGAATTCTCAAGTAGGCTTTGATTTGAAAGGTTTAAATTTGGAATTTGATCTAGTCAAAGAAGATTCTCTTATGTGAACTTTCTCTTCAGTTCACTATCCATTACAACCTCCTACTCGTAATGAATTTTCTTGTGGTGAAAATATCCTATTATGTTTTAATTTAAAGACTAATGAGCATAATTTTGAATTTACACAAAGTGGTAATGCTAAACATGACAAGGAAGAAAACAGTGAAATCATTAAGCATAAATCCTATGCCTTGCAATTTACAATCTTGCATCAGGATAATTCTTTAGTTTAGGTTTCTCATGAAATTAATCCAATATATACATACTTGGATACACAATCAAAACAATATTATAGCTTGAGTAACCTATTTCTTGAGGTGGAAAAATATGATCAATCTAGTGATGTAGATGGCTGCCATCTAGATAATAGTGATCTTGTTGAAATAACTAATAGTAGTTATCCCCATACAATCTGGAATCCAAGTCAACTATTAAAATATAATTATTGAACATTTGAAAGTTTAAAAACTTAATAGGGTGGCTAGGGACTTCAACTCTCGTCGATCATTATGTTAGGTTCTCATGATCTTGAAAAAATCCCCAAACTAGGTAAGATTTGGATTTTCTCACATAATTTTTTTATCTGTATTGTTTCATCGGATAAAAATTTGTTCTTGAAATATTTTTAGTATTTCCAAAATAATTTTTCTCATCTTCAAGATCAGGCTTCTGATCAGATTGAGAGTTTTGTTTTATTTAATTCATCTCCATGTAAACCTCTTATATTGAAGCCAAGATTGGAAGCATATCTTTCACATATGCACAACATTATGAAGCCTATCATTATTATTTTAAAGATTATCACTTGCCAATTGATTTACATATGTTAAATTCTTGTGTGAATAATCAACTCCAAATATTTCTTTCGAATGTTGTGAATTTTTATCATTGTTGCTTTTGCATGATCTCTCTCCTTGAGTGCTAGTGAATCCTTGAATTGTTTGATGAATCATAGCTTGTGGGTTGACAAACTAATTTATCACTTTGTGATTCAACATATTCTTCTAATCATTTATCATCATGGTATCCTAACCAGTTCCTAGATTTATGATAATGATAATTATTTTTAATTCCATATACTTCATATTGTTGCTCTAGTATGTAATCGGACACAAAGGGAACCAATAAGGAATCAACAATCTTGCATGTTAATTCACCAATCTAGTCATAACATTGGTTGTAAAAAATTTCACTCAATTAATAATTTTCTTGATAATACATATAATCTTATAATTTTTATTATTCATCATTTCATTATTCAAATGCTTGTCAGATGGTTGAGGCACCTCATCTCTCACTGATGATTATGTTAGGTCCTCACAATCTTAACAAGGTTTACGGATGAGGTCAGGTTATCTATTATTTGCAATATTCTCCCCATGATTCGATTGTGTTGATTGAAAGTTCATTCTCCTATGAATTTTAGTGTTTTTGAATTGATTTTTTTAGATACCATGATGGAATTTATGATTGGATTAAGGAATGTTACCTGGAAATCTTCATTTCTAATAATAAGTTTTGATATTTGTTAAGACTGAAAAAACAAACAAATGTGCGTTCACAAGAATATTTCAAGGTTTGTATGATCATTGTTCTTGTCAAAATGGTAAAGTTGCAGACTCGTTAAAATGAGTTGTTATGGAACATCTTTCTTCCAATAGGAAGACCTTCAATTTCTTATGCAAGGTATTCAAGTTGTCATCTTTATTTTTGTACATTTTTTCATACTATTCCTAATTTCTCGTATTATTCTGTTTGTAGATTGGGAGCAAATTATATGGTTACAGTGGGAATTTAAATTCATGTAGCCCTAAGATTCTAGCCTATTAGGATATGATTAGGTATAGATACATTTTAGTATCACATTTCCTTTCATTATTCTTTTATTTTATTCTTTTCATTTGTTTTCTTTTCTTTTTTTCTATTTTGCTTGTTGTTTTTCATGTTTTTCATCTCTTTCCTTTCGAAAACTACTCTTGTTTGACTCAAAAGAACAATGTGGCGAAGCTTTGAAAGGGAAATTATGGTGATGAGAAATTCTTGTCAGTCTGTGATCCCCTTATTTGTTTAGGTTTACATATATTTTAAAGTCAATGATGTCTCGACAGTAAATATGATTCATTCTAGGTGGAAAGCCTTTGGCCAAACTATGAAGCCCGTACCTATTTTAGAATCTTCATTCCTAACTTATCCTTCTAATTAATTGGTTTTTTGACTTGTTAACTCAATCAAGTATAGATGGGAAATGAGAAAACTAAAAAGCAAGCATATCAATTTCATAAGTATATAAGAGTCTCTACAATAGGAATAACCTCTGTTTCTCTCAATAACTTGGGATCCCTATTCCACTTTGGTGATATAAACACTGATAAAATGCCAATGATCATATTGAAAGTAAAATAAGTGGTGAAAGAAGAGAAATACTTCATGTGCATAGAGGTGAAGTAAGTAACTTCATCAGGGTACCAAACAAGCTCACTGGCAATGAAACAATGATTATCTTTCTTGAAAGTAACTCCACCAGGGCATTGAAAAATCTTGTTGGTAGCGGAGCAACACCAAAGATGGAACTAAAACTCTGATAATTCTAAACTCATGAATATATACTATTCTCTCCCTAATCAAAATAGTTGAGATGTGATTAGTCTTGTAAATGTGTTTCGAGTGGAGAAAGGAAAAGAAGAGATTATATATTTAACCAGGATAAGTGGAAAATTTGGGGTGTTTTACATGGTGAATCAATACTTCCTAAAAGACTAATAATTTATGCTTAAAGATAGACCTAAACAAAGAAGTTGGAGTTCTTCCAGTGTGTCACCAAGTCTTGTCGCTATGACAAACACCCTTTGAAATTTTTCCTACACTTGAATTTTGGAGCCTCCTTGTGATATTATGATCTATCATTTCAAGTTGTTCATAGTCACTTCATGATCAATAGATGTTTTACTAAGTGTTCAAGTCATCTTCTAAAGAATCTAAGCATTAAAACCACTTTCTTACACAAGCTTAGTTGTTGATGCATTCATAAGCGCACCCCTTCATAGCACGCCTAACAGTCAATGTGTACCTTTGAAAGATAGGCATTGTGCAGCCCTTGAAGACAATCTTTGCATAATATTTGGAGACAGTGCCTACGTAGTCACTAGATATATTGACTATGTAGTTCCTAGTGGTAGTAACTACACAACTCCTCATGATAGTGAATACGCAACCCTTGGTGGTAGTGACTGCGTAGTTCATAAAGACAATGCCTACACAACCTTTGCTAATAGTTAGTGCACATTTCCAATTGATAGTGGGAATGAAATTCTTCAAGTCAGTGTATTCACATCTTTAAGTGGAAACCACCTCACTCTTGTTTGCGCTCCTTGTATAAAGAGTCTAACACAGAGATCTTTTCATAGTTTTATTTTTCTTTTAAGCTCCATGCACTTTGGAGCATAAGGAGCATTTTCTCACTCTCAATTGAAATTCTACTATCATTCGGGTGAGTTTTCTCAACTATTGCTTTTGTGTGCTTTTGTTTTCATATGTTTAGATTTCACTTTCGTGACAATAATTTTTTCTTTCTTTCACTTTCATAGGTGTCACCTTTTTTTTCTTTCGTATGAGTCACTTTCTTTTTATCTATATTTTTCAAGTGCCGTTCTCACTTACGATTTCTCTCAAGAGTGTCACTTTTTCCTACTTACATTCCTTTATGTGTCGCTTATTTTTTCCTTGTGATTGCATGTGTCCCTTTCACTTGTCTTCACGCATGTTAAGAGCACCTCCTTGAAATAAATTTAACACACTATCTTTCACTAGGTGATGCTATTTATCATTAGGACATGTGTTTCATGCATTCTTATGGCATGGTGCACCTTTTCGTTACATTGTGACACTTTTGTCATAAAGGTACACCTTAAGTGTCACACTTGGAGCTAAGTGTCGTTTTACAGTAGTTTCACTACACGCTTGTTGGTTCTAGGTACTTTGTTTCTTATTTTCATGTGCTTAGTTTTTACATGTGTGTTATCATGTTCAAGACATGTCATATACTCTTACTCTGTTGTCATATTGATCTCACATTTGGTCACAATTTTTACACTATCCACGCAACTTGCTCGATCATGGATGAACCCTTAAACACTTAGAAATTGTGCACTACATAGTCCTAATCCATAGTGAAGCACTTTGTACCTCCTAAAACCACATACTATGTAGTCCTAGAGGATAGTCTCTCTCAAATATGCACTACGCAATCCTAGTGCTCAGTTACTCAGTTATAACAGTTTCACTTGCCCAATGCATTTTCTTGAATGACCATGCCTTTCCCTATACACTGTATAATCATAGTTGATAGTGGATCCTCCTCTAGACCCTTGCAATTCTCAACTACATGATCCCATAAGCCTTCTCTTCAAACATTGTGCATTACATAGTAATAGTGTGCAACCTTGCCTCTCTTGTCTCCTTCACTTGGTCAATTGTGCAATCCCTTGTCCTTCCTTGCCTCAACTACATAATGTGTAGTTCTAGTGGACAACAGGGCCATTTTTAGGTCACTATAGTGCTCAACTGCATAATCATTGTGTCTCTCCCTCAATCATTCTGTAATGCATATTCATTGTTCCTAGTCTTGCCACTCTTGCTAACTGAAATTTCCCATTGTGCATTCCTTGACGTACCTTCTCCTCAACCGTTATGCATTGTGCAATTACATTTCCCAAAACCTCACTCTTAGCCTTTTAGCTATGTGCACTGCACAATTCTGAGGCTTCTCTTTTAGTTCTTGTGCACCATCTCATCACAAGAAGCCTCACCTGAGCAAAGGTAGAATAGGTGATTATGGGACTCATGTTGTCATATCATGAGTGAATTTCATTTATAGGTTTTATCATCCTACCATGGAAATATGATGCTTAAGGAAGTAAACAAGAGAGGTTATAATAAGGACACTTGTGGAGTTAAGCCACAAAGATACTAATTTGCAAGAATAGAGGAACTTTGGACCATGAGAGATGGATGGAGACTAAGATGACATGAAAGACTCTAGTACTATAAGAAAATTGTTTGGAGGATGAATATGAAGAACCTTGCACATTAATCATGAAGATTTGAATATTGTATCAAAGAGAAGAGCTTGGCCTTTATGTAGTATGAAGTCTTATGTTATGATCACCAAGTCATGGGTTCTCAAAGCATCATCACAAAATTCATATATCGTCAATGTATTTTTTTCCACATTATTTGTGGAATGTGATTTTGTAATTTCCAAAACATGAGAAAATGTAAAATGTGTGGAATGTGAAAAGTCATTAGAAATTCCTAGAGTCATGTAGAAGCTCAAAGGTCATAAAGGAATTTGAAAAGTCACATGGGAGCTCAAGGGTCATGAGGGAGGTCAAGAGTCATAAGAGAGGTGGAGATTCACCTCATTATTTATATATATAAACGCATAGCTCAAGAAAATTACCTTTTCCATGGTTTCTCTAGCTTAGCATAAGAAAGAAGATATTTATTTGGAGGATCAAGTGGTGACTTAGTGTTCCACTATTGTGGCTATTGCCACATCATTGTAATTGTGTATATTGGGACTTTAAATTAATATATGAAGCTCACTAAGCCAACAAGATTTCATGCATATGTCAAGAATGATTTTGACATTATTCTTTCATTTTTTGCAGTGCATGTTTATTTTGACACATAATAATGAAAATGAACTATTTCATTGGCTTTAGTATGAATCTTGTTAAATTTGTGTTGTTACTTTCTTTTATGATTGATCTTATATTATGAACTACTTAGCAAGTTAACTAATGATACTTTCCATGCTCTTGAGTGTCTATTTTTGGATAGTACTATTACTTTTCTTCTACAAGCTCAATCCCTTTTTTCCTTTCGTGAAAGTACCGTATATACATTACAGTTGTCTGTCTCATAGTGTCAACTTGCTTGCTAGTTCAAAGATTGTTTTCATAATATCTTACGTTGATAATTCTAGCCAAGAAAAATCCCTAATAATAATGGTGGTAGAGTCAGTTATTTGGATGGGGCTCCTACTCCAAACGATGTGAGCTCTAGTTGGTACTTCATATTAGGGAGACCCCCTTTGTTGGCAGGTTTCCAACACTATCAAGACTAACTTATAACAAAATAATCCTTAATTATATACACATAAATAGAGATTTTATGGTGTTCATATATAAAGATAAATATATGATCAAAGTAGAGGATCTGAGACTCTTGAACAAAGTATCTCAGATCACTAATGTGGATTTTAGATTGCTATTGTAGGAAGATTTATTTGGATTAGAATATGGAGGTGATCTTTCTTTCAATGCATATGCATTAATATGGTTTGGCCATATTAACCACAACTATACGTGCACTAGCTTAAATAGTTGACCATCACTTTAACCAAGTGTAACATGTGTAACGTTGAAATGTTTTCTTCATATCACAAAATAGGAGTTTCCTCATAATTCTAGCTTCCTTTCTCAAATGGCACTCTATTCACTATTTGATTGAAACTATTCAAACCACAAACTCCTAACTTTGTTATGCTAAACAATCACAATCACTACAATAAATAAATAAATAAATATTCTAAAAGCATGCTAGAAAGAATTTTAACATGAATTGTTAATATTCAAAAATAAAATATGCATAAAAATTAGCTTTTTACCTTAAAATTTTATTTGACATATGATCCTATGTTATTGGATTATTTGTAAAAGTATAGGATGATTAGGTGGCAAAAGTATGGAAAAAATATAAGATGACTAGAAAAAATTTGGAAAATACTGGTAATAAAAGTGATAAACTTTGGAATTCAATAATAAATTTAGGTACAGATACATGCGCCACATCGATGACATCATAAGTCTCCAACGAGGATGAAATGGGAACTTTTGGACAACTTATTAACTATGACCATGATGGCATTGTGCCTTTGTGACATGAGTGGGGAACCCATAGTGAAATTCATAGAGATAAATTTCCACTTGGACATATGTATTTCATGTGGTTTTAGGAGTCTTGCTATGTGGTGATCGTTAGTCTTCACTTTCTTAAATTAAAAAATATTAGCAACAAATTGGACCATGTCACACTTCATGCATGAAAAAAAGAAAATTTCCTTCATGTTTGTGTACATTGTCTTCATGCTAATATGTGCATAGTAATTCTCTCTATGGGACTCAAAGATATCTCTTTGTATATTCCCCTCCCCTAGCATATACTTCCTTCTTTGAAATAGCCTTTCTGATTCAAGGACATAAGCCTTGAACGTCTGTTCTATCTAGTTCCCTCTCTAGAGCATTGATGTAACCTTTAGACACCAACAATATCCAAATATTTTTTCTACCAAATGCTCCCTTAAATTGACCCTTAAGGGTAGATAGGATAAAACCTAAGGTCTACTTCATAGTGTACTAACCACCACATTTTCCTTTCCCTTGATGTACGAAATCCAAAAATTGTACTCATTCAAGAATTTACTCCATCACCTCGTTCAAGCATTCAATTCCATCTAAGCGAAGAGATGCTTCCATCTCTCATGATTCGTATTTAGCTAAAACATTCGGTCAACAAAGTAATTCTTGAAATGTTTGAAGGCTAACACGTTGTTGCTAATTCTAAGTCATGGGTAGCATAAAAGTCCTCATGTTTCTTAAAATTCCTAGATTGAAAAGCTATTACTCCCCTACTTGCGTTAATATAGCTCACAATCCTTGCTTTTAAGCATATAATAAAATTATGAAGTCCTTCTCAATGTCAGGAAATCTAAGTATCAATGCACTAGTTAGTAATTTCTTTAGCTCAATGAATGTAGTGTTGCATGAATATTTCCATGTATACCTAACTCTTTTGTGTTGTAATGTGGTGATGGTGTTTTCAATATTTGAAAACACTTCCATGAATCTCTAACAATAACCTACCACCCCCATGAAACTATACATATCATGAGAATTTTTTTGCCTCGATGAATCCATTATGGACTTAACCTTTTTTAGGTCCACAAAAATCCCCTTTCAAAAAATGATTTCTAGGATAATAGATCTCCTTAATCCTTAACTGTTTATCTCAAAATTATAGATCAATGTTTGAGAAAATTGTTCCTCCCTTCATTGATCAAAGAGATAATTTATTATTGGTAGAAAATGTCTATTCTTCACTATGTATTAATTCAATTCCTTATAATATATGCACAATATTTAGGTACCACTCTTCTTGCAATAAATCACTAGTGAAGCCCAAGATGAAATATTGGGTCTAATAAGTCATAAGTCCAACAACTCAAAGTTTTGGAGCCATCATCCTATAGGGTATGTTAGATATTGTCTCCACATTAGGTTTTAGTTCGATTATGAAATCAATTTCTCTCTGAATAGGTAACCCTAGAAACATTTTTTGGAATACATTATTCAATTTTGATAAAACTAGGTGTTTATCTAGGGAGGGTCTCTTCTTGTTAGTCCTTGACCACATACAATTTACAACCCTTCCTATGGAAAATGTTTACCTTCATGATCAAGATGAATCATAAACACTTCCGCCTTAACCATAGATCTTAATTGATCTACCTTCTTTATTTAAATAGATAACATTATATATGAAATATTCCACCAAAGCTTCATGAGCTTCTAGCCATTCTATTATGATGATTAAATCATATGTTCTTAGGGAAGTAAGTACACTTTAAACTTCGTTTTAGACACCTATAGCTTTACGAAACACTTGTCAACAGTAGACCCTACTACTTGTCCCCATAAGCCATCTCAACTTGTTTAAAATCATTTTTCTCATAGGTTTCCAACCCATATTTTTCTAATGAAAATGGTGAAATGAAACTATCTTTTGCACCATACTCAAATACAATTTTAACTTTTACATGATTTATTGTACATGAATTTTCCACCACAATGGGTTAGTGTTCATCTTGATGGTTATCAATCATTACATAAATTTGATGGTGGCTTCCTCCTCTTCCCATCAATGATTTTCCTTCTATATATGTTATACCAAGTTTTGACACTAGGAAGTTGTGCTAGTAATGAGGTCCCTACATCCCCAAAATGTGATATAATGTGGATTTTAAATAGAGTTATATTGATCCCTATGGAAGGATATCCTTCCCCTAGAACCTCTAACCCTACTAAAAACTTCACATTTTTGACCTAGATTTCCACTAGACCCTAGAGTTGCTACAAAATATACATTATATCCATTGAGATCCATGTTACCATTGTTCTAGGTAAAACCTTGTTCCCATACAATAGTGGCCTAGAAATTCCTCCCCTGGAGAAGGTTTGAGGAGCTTTCCCTGTAAACATCGATTGTTGTGGAAGGAAACCCCTTGCTTCTCCTTTTAAGTCCAAGTTCTCTTATAGGTAAGAAAAAATTTTCAACAACCAAAGATGGCTTCCACATCCATACCATTTCCCTCATTGTAGGGTTGAATCCATAAAAAAATCAACTTTCCTTGTGGTGATTAATGTCCTTTTATGGGAAACATTTAACTAATTTCATGAACATGATCTCATATTATTTTATTATTTAGTTTCCCTGAATCAAAACATGGAAGTCTCATACTTGGTATTCTTCCTAATATGTGAGTTGGTAATTTTTCTTGAATCTTTCCTAAAACAATTTCTAGATGAAAATTTTAGGAGTAAGGTGTAATTGTGATTCTAGGTTACCCTAACAATTCAAGATGTTAAATGTAAGATGAAACATCACTATCTTGGCCTTTGAATTGGAGGCATGCTCTCTCAATGAAAACCATCTCATGATTCTTTCAAGACAAGTATCAACACATTCATTGGCAAGGCCCATGACAAACTCTTAGAGATTATTCTTTTCAGTCTCCCTAGTAATATCATCAATTGGAGGTCCAATTACAGCCCCTTGATCCCTTGGGGACTCCTACCCTTGATGGAGGGTGATCTACTTCCACATTAAATGATTGGCACCCTCCTAATGTTTCATTAATTTCCTCCATGGAGCACAGGATGAGAGCCAAACGTTGGGATGGAATTGGTGGTTTTGATGGAGTTGGTCCATTTGAGAAAATTTCAACCTAGAAATAGCTACCTAAGGAAAATTAAGAAATTAATAAAATAATGTCACGTTGAAAAAAATTTAATATATATTTTTTTATTTTACTTTTATCAAAATCACACAAATAAATGTCAACTTTTATCAAAAATAATATATATTTGTTTATATTTAATATAATTTATTAACACAAGATTTAATAAAATTTGGCAGTCCAAAATTTAATATACCATTTCAAATTTATTATATAAATTCATAAATATAAGGGACAAATCGATCATATCAATTCTTAAATATAAGGAACAAAATTAGTCATTAATAAAAAATGATTAAAATTAATAACATTTCTTGTAACAATATTTATTTTTTTAATATGAAAATGAATATGCACAAAAATAAACGCTGTGAAATACATTTCTCGAAATATTTGAATGGACAATATTTTATTGTCAAAAATTTCTTGCTTATCACATTTTTTTTAATCCTCATGCTCTAATTTTTTCATGGGCAATTTTTTTAGACAAAATTTAGCTATAATTTGTTTTCACTTTTCTAAATCCCCTACACTAAATTGATTTATCCTCGTGTTTTTTGAACCCTTAGTCTCCACTTTTTGCATAGGAAACACATTTTTTGAAACCTTGGTCTCCAACTTTTTTTTTTATAGGAAACATGTTTTTTGGAACCTAAGGTCTCCAAATTTTTATGGGCTATTTTTGTGGACAATTGCTCAATTTTCAAATTTTTGAATCCCCTATTTCACATTTTCGTGGATAGAATTTAAAGCCACCCATCCAATTGAACCCCTTGTAAGAATTGCAACAACTTAGCCAAACAATGAAAATGACTCTGAAAAATAATCCATATACATAGGTTACATCTCTACCACCCCCTAATAATTACTAATAATTAAATTAAAATTTTGGAAGGTCTATATTAAATTGACATGCATATGAGTGTATTAAACATGCGTATTCATTTATTTATTTGTAATCCACATTGATTTCTACATTTAAGAAATATTTTATTTTTATTTTAAGAGGGATACATGTCAACTTTATGTTGTGTAGAAAAAAATTATACATAATTTGTGGACTAAGAATGTGTCTCTCAACTCAATTAATTTTTTCAAATACATATCTTCACGGAAAAATTTAAATAAATTGTTTTTTTTTTCCCTTCCATTTCCAACCAAAATGGTGAGTGATGTATGCAGATGACACCAAATATAAACCCACCTCATGGAAATAAAAACTTGAATAAATTTCTTGAGAATCTTGTTATCAATTTGGAACACATCAAATTCACCATGAAAGTTGAAAAAAATAGTTTCTTGGTTTCTTAAATGTTCTTATGACTAAGAGACCTAAAGATTTCGTTAATTCACATCGAGTGTTTATAAAGAAGGAGAAGGCCGATATCATAATTTGGAAAGGCATTTCATAGGCCCAACATTGTGAAAGGAATTATGACCATAATAAATTAGATATATTGCAAAATGTATTTGTCCATTATATAAAGGACTACTAATTAAGTTGCTAGAATTCTAAAGGTGAAACATATAAAATGACACATTCTCCTCCTAACACTATTCAAAAACTTCTTAGATGAGTAAAATATCAAATTGATCTTAAGAAATATAATGGAGACTGCAAAATCCATTGATCATATTAAAATCCTTCATTGGTGTGATGGGCCATGACCATAATAACTTGGATGTATTGAAAATTTTATTATCTCCTTATATAAGGGACTATTGATTAAATTCTTAGGATTCTAAAGGTAAGAGATATAAAAAGAACACCTTATCCTGCTAAAACTATGTTGACGGCTATGGATATTGCCAACATACAAGGGATCTCCCTGATATAAGGTCCCAACTAGACCTCACATTGTTTCACGTAGGAATCCCATTCTGAATACAACCTGACTACCATTTTACTTAAAGATATGCCTTGGCTTTAGCTGTTATTGAGAAGGAGAAGCACAATTGTCCTTTCAAAAAAGCAAGCTAGTATGTCTTGTGAATGTTCGATTGGTGATGTATCAAGGTTCTTCTACTGCATGAGAAAATTTAAGTGAGCCTCTAAGAGAGAAGTAACAATAATTCCCTAATGGAGACACACATGGAAGAGAAAGGTTTGTCTAACATCAAGTGAGATAGTTCAGAAGGATGCAACAATAATTATAGCATAGCAACACATTTCCAGCGAGGAGCACCAAAGCAACCAAAATAGTTCAACTAATATAGTACTAATGAAAGAGAACATGAACCATAAATATTCAGAGAATATTCTTTAAAAAATTCACAATCCATGTGTGAAAATGTGCTAGCTTGGAAGGATTCAATACTAATAAAAAGTACCAACATACATAAATACAATGAACATCACTAGCTCCAATAGTGGAGTGTTAGAGCCACTACTTGGTCCCCAAAAGTACTAACTCTATCTCTCTAATGTCTTATGGGAGAATCCAAGATTACCACCCTTTTACATGAGGAGTGAAGATGTATTTATAACTGGAGGAATGATCTTTTAAATCATCATGACTCTTGACTTTCCAACTTCCAGTGACCATTGGACTTCTACAACCTTTGGAGTTCCAAATGACTTTTGGAATTATGTATGAATTTTGATATTACATGTCTTTTGGACTTTCGTGAATATTTAGTTCATACATGGCTCTTGTACTTCCACTTATTTTTCTTTTACAATGATTACAATAATACATCATGAATTCTAAATCATCATATAATGAGACTTGACATGTCACTATATTTGATCACAAGGATTATTAGTGAGTAATGACATGGACTTTCTCTATTGATGACATGGATGCCACTTGTTTCTTCATTTATTCATGTAGCTTCAATTCATTGATGTCCTCACCCTCCAAAGGGTATTTTATGTGATGGATTCTTCAGGTTGCTTTGATGATCAAGATTCAAACGTGTTCTTCATTCTTTAGATGCTCCCTTTGTTTGTTCTCTTTGTTCGATCTTCCTCATGTGTGCTTTCCAAGATGTTTCTAGAATAACTACATATGCAATCACTCATGACAAGAAAACATCATCCTGAATATATCCTATTCTACCATATTTTCTGAATATTTTATGTTCATGCCTTTTAAGTGCACTTGAGAGGGACAAAACGAGCAACTGTGTGAATGGGCACACTTTGAAAGGTTGAAGGGCTGAAGCAGAAAGGCTTCATGGCTTTCGTATATTCTCATGTTGTCAAGAGAGGGAGATAGTCAAGACAGGGTGCATGGCACAAGTTTGAAGGACAAAGGGGAAGGCTTTGGGTTTCCCAAAAAAATTGTGCACTCAAGGGAGAGAAAGAGGGCATAGCGAACACTCCTAAAGTTTGAAGAATCAATATTTGTGCCTGTAGAGTTTACTCACGTTCTCAATAAACCAAGCAAGGTGGATCCATCAAGTCGAAGGTGACCTCTCAAGGATGACACATCCCTTCAGATCGAAGGAGTTCACTCAAAGAAAACTAGCGAGGGCACATGGTGCAAGTTTGAAGGCTAAAGGATAAAGCTTCATGCCTTCGAAATGTGCTAATGTGCTCAAGAGACCAAAGAGCATGCATGAAACAACTCTAAAGGTTGAAGGGTGAGGCTTCATACCTTTGAAGTGTGCTCATGCATTAAACAAACCAAAGAGGGTGCATGGCACAAGTCTAAAGGTTGAAGACGAGAGCATCATGCCTCCGAAGTGTGCTCATGCACTCAAATGATTTTGGGGGCGAACATGGTGCTTTGAGGAAGGTTGAAGAGTGGACATTAAGGCCTTTGAGTTGAAGAAACGTGCTCAAGGAAGATGTAGGTTTTCAACAACATGCAGTTTGAAACAAGGAAGGGAAAGGTTCTTAAGGAGTGTACTCAGTGATTTTGAAGGGAATAGGGAAGACTTTCAAACAATGAAGGATTCGTGATCAAGGCTTCATATTGCGCTCATGCGCTCTTTGCCTCAATGGGTTTTCTTTGTATTTTTTTTTGTCCAAGTCTGGTAGATAGGACAAGTAGCAATCATGATTAGTTTAAATATAACAATATGTGTGACTCATACCAACTCATCAAGAAAACTTACAAAATCTTGAACAATGATAAATATACATCAAAAATATAGTTTATACACATTCCCCAAGTACCATGAGTGAAGTGTGTGTGACTACGACCCAAAAGTGTCATTTTACAACAAAAAAGATGTTATGACCATGAAATTCCCCTAAAGATGTTCTAATCAACACAATGACACTTGATATCATTCAAGGAAACTTTAAACTTATAGAATAATAGGAGGTGACACTTGGTGATAAAGGAAACATTAGATACAACAGTGATAATAGGCTCTAAAATTTGAATGTAGTGAAATTTTGGATAGTGTTATACTAGGGACAACACTTGGCCACACACTAGCTGGACTTCATCTTCTCTATCTGAGAAAAACTTTCGATTAAAGTTCAAGCCTTTAGGAAATATTGATTTCCTCGATTTCCCCTTTTCGATCTGGTTTTACACATAGAATCTCACTATCCTCTACATGGTTGAACACACACACAAATATACACCATATCACAATTGTTTCAATTGAGGTAAGGGTAATGTACACGGTGAGTTTGTGATTTTCAGAGTATTGAGTTTTCATCAAAGGTGTTTCTATAATGCCAGCAAGACGAGATAGTACCCTCGCGGAGTCACTTTAGGATCACAAATTTTGCTTCACTTCTAGAGAGTCTGGACAATACCTCGCTGAAGTCACTTGCTTCACCTCCCTGCACATGAAGCCTTTCTCTTCTTTCACCATTTATTTATTTATTTAATAGAACTATGCATCAACATTTATTATTTTTAATGGGAGGAAGAGGGACCCCGACTTACTGAAAACAGGGGAGGTTTCTCATTCAGAGAAGTATTTTAAGACCTCTGATATTGGTTTTCCTGCTTTATATTTTCTCCTTATTCTTTCTTTACTTGATTGGACAAATGTTAGCACACAGGTATATTTACACCAATTTGAGTAGTTTATACAATATCATAGGTGTGGATCTAATAGGTTCCCTCAAAGTTCTCCTATTGGATGAATCTTATTTTCAATCTAAACTTAGCTCAACCAATGACATTTTCCTAAGACCAAGAAGGATAGAAAACACAAATCCAAGCATTGTGGTTGTCACGCTTTCTCTTTTATTTCACCATAAATTCCTTTAGAGCCAAACACTTTTCACAAAAGGTATTATTGGACAAAAATAAAGGCATGACAAAACATTGAAATAAAACCAAAAGAAGCAAGGAAATGGAGGCATGACATAGCAATTTTGGTATGTTGTTTGGTATATGTTTTGGGATATGTTTGGGTGATGTTTTGATATATGTACATATGTATGTGGATGAAAATACTGCCATGAGCTATGTTATAAAGCTCCATGGGTAGTATGTTTTCTTTTCAGTGGTTTTTCTGAGCTGTAGGTGTGGTTTAACATTGAGGATGGTGTCCCCCAAGGGGGAGGGTTCTATAATAGTCCTGGTGAAAATTCCATGTAATAAAAGTTAATAAAGGAAAAATAATAACCACGGTTGATGGGACACTTATTCCAAGCTGAATGTTGGGAAAAACATCCTAGTGGGTATTCATTTAGTTTATTATGGCTAAGGAAATTGGCAAAGGAAATGGAAAAGACTTTGGAAAGGAAAAATGGCATTTTTTGCACATTTATTTATGAAAATAATGGAAATTAGGAGAAAAGGAAGGTGAAAGGTCACAAGGTTCATGTGAGGAGGAAAATGAATGAAAATAATGGAAAAACAAAGAAAATAGAGGCCTAATTGTTTAAAAGGCTTATGAGGATCATTTTATAACCTTTTGTCAATTCAGTGTTGAATCTCTCTCATTATTCTCTCTCTCTCTCTCTCACTCTTGGAAAATTAGAGTTTTCTTGGAGCACTTTGACATTAGATCAAGAAAGGAAAAG
Source organism: Pinus taeda (assembly GCA_000404065.3). Lineage (NCBI taxonomy): Eukaryota > Viridiplantae > Streptophyta > Pinopsida > Pinales > Pinaceae > Pinus > Pinus taeda. The sequence continues at coordinate 31,223 of APFE031671175.1, forward strand.
AAGGAAGGAGGAAGGAAGGAGCAAGGAAGGAAGAGCAATACCAAGAAACTACAATAGTATTATTTCCAGGTATCGATTTCCATGTGTGTTTTCCTTGCTATATTTGGTATGCATGGTATTGCATGTGGTTCTTTGTTGTTATGGAATGGGGTTTTCTAGGTGTGACAGTGTTTTCAACCTAGTCTTCCCATTTCCAAATATCCATGGTGTGATGGGGTTCTCGTATTTTTGTTGACATGGATTTCAAGATGGATTCGAGGTCGAGTGAGGTGGATCTCAAAATGATAGAACACATGTCCTAGTAACCCCTGAACCAGACTGTGGGTTGCGGTAAAGTTAGAATTTGTGTTTCCTAGGTGGGCCTAAGAATCCTCGAGCAGTGAATGGCAGGATATACGGTAAAGCTTAGAGGTGGTTACCCTTGACTAAGCCTAGGAATCATTTCTAGTGAATGGTAGGATATACGATAAAGCATAGAGAGTGGTGTCTTGGTGATCTAGGAGGATCTCGTCAGATCAGTTATTCAGGTTGAATCCGTCGTCATCATGCAATCTATGGGCAACATTCAGTCATCGTCAATGATGTTTGGTTCAGTAAATGTGGTATTTGGGTTAATGTCACATGGTGAAAATTTATTGTAAAGGCTTTGTTATTGATGTACAAAGTCTAGCAAAAAAAAAGACTTTTATTAAAACATTACAATAACCTAATGTAATGAACCTAGCACTAAAACCTATGCTAATGTCCTAACACTAAGCTATGGTGCCAAACCCTAGTGCTAAACCTATGACATAAAACATTATTAAAACCCTAGAAACCTAAGTCTCGGATCATATTGCAAACATTACATTCCAAAACATTGCAAACCAACCCTGCTTTCTGGATTAACCACACTGGGGAGGCCGATTGTGAATATAGACCATGTGAGCAAAAGGGAACAGTTAAGTGGTTAACCATTAGTGAAGTTCAACGAATGATAGTTTCATGTGAATGCATGTCACCGCACTATTAACTAACATTGCGGTTACTGCGCCGTTGCTGAAACCGTCACGAGGAAGCATTATCACATGTCACGTTGCAAACTATTAGTTAGAACCGTCGAGAACTAGCGCCAGATGTCAACCTGCAGTTAGACCATTGCTGGTCATATGTGACTCTCACCTTATCTCTGTGTCTTTTGCTAATCGTTGATGGATAAACACCTATCCAAAGTTATAGAGTGGGTTTATTTGCATTTGGATAGGTTAATTAGTTCTTAAGTGGTGAATGTCACTATGTGACATTAAAACTTAACCATAAACCCTAATTTTACCCTAAAGGTCAACTAATTCATTCCTAAACTCAGCATGGAAGAGTTCAAATGAATCTGGAGGGTTATAAGGGCAGTTTGGTTCTTTGAAGAAAAGGGACATTGTTTTAGTTTGTATGCAGATTATAGAGGAGATAGGCTAATTTGTTTTCAGTGTAACGGGAGCATCCGGAGTTAGAATTGGGAAATATGACAAGTGTTGAAAAGTAATTCAGATAGATTTCTTTTGACAATGAACATAAATTTCCACATGCACAATTAGTCTAGTTAATTTTCTGTGTAATCGACCTCCTCGGATTCAATCCTAATAAAGTAGATGCCCATCTTAAAAGCAGACCTAGAGACATAGTCCATCAGGGATGAAGTCCATAATCAATCTTATTGTCTAGTATCATTATGTTTTTGTTGCTTTTCACTTTTGCTTACATCTTGCTTATGTTTTAATTATGTTATCAATTCATCCCTTTTCAACTGATTCTCACAGATAAAGCACTTTAAGTTAACATTCGGTTCACTGTTGGCATTAATCAATTCTACCTCAGTTTAACATATTATCAATTCAAATCACTTGGTTTAGGGCCTAGTGATCCCTAGATCGAACTGTGGATTACAGTAAATCTTAAGAGACTAGAAGACAGGAAAATTCCTCACGATGTATTTGGATATATCTGGTGGCAACCATGCTCGTTTTGGCCTAGTGATCTAATGGAGATCATGGTAAAGACTGTTATTACAATTGTTTTATGTTGACCTAGTAATACAAGATGGATTATAGTAAAGCCTGGTTTTTATTGATGAGGGTGAGGTGGTTTAGCCTAAGGATGCCTTGGTTGTTTCCTGTGGTTTGATTCCCACATTCATGCTTGGAATATGGCATGGGGGTGAATAACTGAAGAGAGAATTGGCTTAGCCATTCCATGGTCAGGTGAAACATGGTAGTCCCATCCTGGATTGGATTTTGTATTCATTAATAAGAGGTTCTTTCCTTGATATGTTAAATGTAAATGTACTGGTTTATATATGGATTATGTGGTTGATGTATCCTTGTTATATTTTTTTTTGTTATTATGCTGGTTATAAGCATATATTATGACAATGATGATGTATAGATCTCTTCATGTTTTTACTTGTAAATGAATGAGCAATGTATCTATGACCTAATAGGCGATAATGCAACTAATGATATGAGGGAAGAATGTTTCTTAGCAATTCTTACATAAGTATGAGACCCCTATGCTCATATGTGTTGTTTACTCCTATAGATTACATATTTGTGATGTGTTTGACGAAATTCCTAGCATGGTCAGTAGGGTTCCATTCAAGCTCTCGTTTGAGTAATTACATTTATATCATCATTCCACTATTATCTTTTTGTTCTAAAGGTGTCATTTAGTTCTAGGCAATGACCTAGGCCCTGGACCTGAAAAAGTGGCTCAAATCCCAGGGACACAAGCACAACACTGGGCAGAAAAGTCCCTGGACACTGGCATACCATGGTGTGGGAGTGTCTAGAGCCCTCTAGATGCATGCATGCCCATATCAAGGGATCACCCAGGAGTCTAATGGTCTAAAACCTTAGTTGGTCTAAGGGGATGACTACGTAAGTGGTTGGGATGACTCTTTGGAGTTCTGTTGTTGATGTGGAAGGCCTTTGTAGTGTGTTTCCACCTATTCCACTTCCTTAAGGTCGCTTAGGAGGTTGAATCCCATCATAGTAGGCTCTCATCACATGTTTACCCTGGTTTCCCAATTATTTGGGTAGATGTGGGAGGAGGGTGTTATTTGGGTGGATGTGGGACGAGGGTGTTACACATATGACCTTTTTACTCCTTCATGAATTTTCACATTCTATAGATGACTCTTAGACTTCCACTTTATATTACATTCTCATGTATTGAAAATTACTTAATCATATCCACAAATGACGTAGCAAATGATGAGTCATATGACACCATGACATGGCATGACATGAACTTGATGACATGGAATGAATGATGATATGGAAATGTCAAGCCATTATTTATGCTACTATCTTTGTGTCTTCTTGAGAGGTGCTACATGTTCTTCTTCTTCCTCCTCCATAAGGTTTGAAGGTAAGGAGTCTTTACTATGATCTTGATCTTCAACTGTTGTCAGAATCTAGTGTCCCTTTATCTTTTGTTCAATGATCCTCTTGTCTTTGCAACTACATAGTTGTCTTCAAGCATGATCTCCTTCTTCTTCTGCTTCATCATCACCCTATCATGACAAGATAGAATACCTACAACTAGAAGCAACTCATGACAAGATGACATCAATCTGGAAACTTCTATTTTAACATGCTTCATGCAAAACATTAAATGTGTTGGAACGGGGTGTTGGGATGAGAGACTAGCTAAGGGATTTGTACTGCATAGTTCCATAAGTCAGGAGTTAGGATTGAGGCTTGAGACTATCTAGTGTGTAATTTGGAAAGGTCAGGGAAGGGTGACTCCAGAGTTGATGAACTCAAGGAGGTAGGCTTGAGGCTTGAGGTTTCCAAATGTTCAATTATGGAAGGAGAGAGGCGTAGAGATTGCACAATTGTGTAGTTCAAGGAGATGGGATGAGAGCTTGAGCCTTGACATTATGCAGTGCATAGAAGGAGTTGAATAGGAGGTTGAACTACGCAGTTCCATAGCTCAAGGGGTTAGAGATGAGCACTAAGACTACACAATACATAGTTCTGGGAGGCAGGAACTGCAGATTGCGTAGTTCCAAAAGGTAAGTTTTGGGTTTGAGGGTTGAGACTATGCATTACATAGTTCCAAAAGGATCAATGAAGTCAAGTTACTTGAGTAAGGACTTTTTACGATTTGACTAAGTGTGGGATTAGTTATGTCAAAGTGAACAAGAAAAAAACTTGAACATGATCACACACTCAGAATAATTGATGACACAACATTGATCACTTAGAATACAGGAATAACATGGTCCACTCAATGCAATGAAAATACAACAACTTCCTGCAAGTGTGACACTTAAGGTACACTTTGCGGCGATAGTGAAAACACTGGTGTGACAACACATGAAACTTTGATAATACATACAATACATGTTTACGTGATATACGAGACTCATTGGAACCAAAATTACCCCTTGAAACCAGCCATAACTCCGCTTATGTGATATGTGCCACTTACAATGCCAAAAGACGACACTTTGATTTTCTTCCGAAAGGGACTAGAAAACTTAGAGAAAACACATGGAATGACTCTTAATATTAGTGATGATAGCATGCAAGGTTAAATTAGGCTCTGAAATTTGGATGTGTGCCAAAATTTTGGAGGGTGTTGTAGCAACGATAATATGTCCATGACAAATAAGGATTACGAGAGGAAAATAAGGGTGATCTAAGATCTGGATCACACTTGAGTTTTCTAACTTGATGAAGGCTTGGATTGGGCTTGGGCTATATTACTACACAAGATATCAAATATGGGGCCTACACTAAATGTCCTTCAAAGAAATTTGTATCCACTTTGGATGGCATGATCGTAGGTATGGATAGATCAATGAATCAAGTTCACTTCAAGCCTCCCCTTGGTCTACCATAAGTTAATTTGGGGGGGGTGGGGGGATACAAAACGAGAAATCACTTAAAATAAAACCCCTTTGGTTTTGGAAAAACTTGAAAGTGTAATCACATGTTAGGAGTGTAACCTCTCGCTAGATCCCCAAGTCTTTGTTCTAGGAAGTGGAATGTACCTCATCGCATACTCAGGTTAGTGTTATCTTAAGAGCTGAGTCTTAAACAAAAAATTGGTAGAGATTATAGCATCACATTCACTGGAAATCTTGACTTGGCCCAAATCCAAGAATTATGACTATGAACCATGAATGACCACAATTATGAAATAACCTTAAATTTGTACTCCCATTATAATTATTATCCCTAGTATAAAACTTATAGTCACTCAATCCTTTGATGGATAATTCTATTAATAGGAATGCCTCACTACACTAGGATTGCAATGTGCAAAGACTCTAGCTATGCAAGAAAATGAAAGGTTATATGGATCAACACAGAGTGAACATAGGGTATAATTCAAACCAAAATTAAATTATGTAGGACCAAAAAAATACATTTATTTGTAATTCCATTACATAGGTTGACAAATATAGAGGACTCGGTCCATTTGCCTTTTTGCTCTCCTTCGATTCGGCTTATCCTCTATACCCTAAGAAAAATATCTTCTATTAAAAGATGGAGGGTGTGACTAACAATCCTTTCTTATTCCTACAATTGTCCTTCTTCTAGAAACTAATGTCACTCCAGGTAGAAATTTAACATGTGTCCCTTAAGGACGCTACATCATAACATCCTACCATAGATTCTCTTAAATTGAATATCACAAAACAAAGAAAATACAAAAGAAAACCATTCCCTTCAGTGAAACAAATTTTCTTACTAGGATGCTCTTGCATCAAAGACTCAACCCCTTTATTATGTGTCTTTTACTTCATCCTCATAGGTGACTTTCATGCCCTAGTCTTATAACACCATGCAACCCTCTAGGTGGAAACATATGTACTTCTACCTATTCCACATGCATGTAGTTTCTAGTAAGTGGGAAGAACCTCCTTCTCTTCCTACATATCACTTACCTTGTCCCCATCTCATTACCTCCACCCATGCGTAGCCTTAATTGGCAAGGCTAACCTTTGTTTCTTGCACACATATATAAACACAACATTACATAATATTGTTAAATTAACCAAAATATATCATAATTATGTATACATATTAGGATCTAATTAATTAAGACATTTAATCTCTTAACCCCATCTTTGGCTCTTATATCTCAGCTCACTCTTTAGATTCAACGAATCACTAGCTCTTATCCATCACGCTTGTTCTGTCATCATTAACATTATAATATATAAGAATATCATCATAAGTATCATATAATCATGTTTCAAAATCATAAATCAATATAGATCATAAAATATTGTCATTTAATCATCATTAAATAACATATTATCATAGCTCAATACACTATCATAATCCCCAAGTAATATCCAACTAAATCAACATATTTATAGATCATATATATTGAACACATGTCATGATTATAAATAATCATATTATAATTATTATAAAATTTTAAATCATAAATCACACAACTTTATATTGATAAAACCACTTTGGATCACTTTAACTTTTGAAACAGCCCCAAAATAATTAATAGCAAATCTCGTCAAAATGTAGTAATAGAAATTAATTGAATCCAAAAAGATGTTGCATATATGATTCCTAACCATGTGGTAACATGAGGTTATGATTCCTAGCCATGTGGAAAATGAAGTAGGAGACAAGAGGAAAGGAAACTCTCCATGGTCATCGAAGTGTGTTTGGTATATTATGTGACACACCAACCAAACAACATAAGATTGTTCAAAAATTATTTTTTCAACCCAAATATCATCGTGACTCATCTTTGTAAGTATTTAATGCACGTTTGTAGTTGAACTTTAATTCTTGAAAAAAGCAATTGAAAAAAATGTCGTTGCATACGTGCAAGACAGCATGTGAAAGTGATCGAAGAGATTGTGGAATGATTACATTATCATTGTTGTAATGGAGGGAAAAAGTATCTTATATATATAATATTAAAGATAGTTATTTTTAATTGGGTGGTGAGAAGAAGATGAATTTCTAATCACTTAATATATAGATGTGTCATATTGGTTTTTTTCCATTTTATTACTACTTATCAATATTAGAGAATAAATTATTTTAAATGTATTATATTTATATAAAAAGGTATAAATAAAATATCTTGTTATATCAAATCATTTTTACTTTGGTGAGTTTTTTGAGTAAACTTGTGGGATAGCGATAGGTTCTCTTTTGTTCTGGATAGTTGTTACTTATTCATGGAGGATTTTGAGACTAAGGTCTTAGCCTCTGCTCAATTTTATCCTAAAAATGGAAAACGTTTGTTGATGATACATGTGTCATCTCACCCCATAGTCACCAGAAATTGGATTTGTTTCTTAACCATCTTAATTCCCAATCAGACTCCATCAAATTCATGATGGAAGTTGATGTAAATGGGTGTCTTCATTTCCTTGGCATCATTCTATCTAGAATGAATGATGGTTCTGTTTCTCACAAAGTATTTCGCAAAAACTCACATGGAACAATATTTTCATTCCAATTCTCTTCATTTTCTGGCATAAAAATTCAGGTTCTGAGCAGTCTTGCCACCCGCGCTTTAAGAATTTATGATGAAAAACACTTGGAGGAGGAAAAATCTCATCTTCTAAAAGTTTTTGAAAATAATGGCTATAGCAGAGCTCTAGGCCTCAAGGCTTTTGAAAAAGCCAGTAAAGATTCTAAGGTTAAGCCATATTGAGAGGATCCTATCTCCAAGGTGCATCTCTCGTTTATCCAAGGGACCACTGATAGGATTTCCCATAAAAAGAATAAAGTTTCTGCTTCTTTCAAACCTTTTAATACCATTAGAAATTCTCTGAGATCCGTTAAGGACCCGATAGACCGTAAATACATGAAAGGTGTCTACTCGATCCCATGTTCCTGTGGGATTCCCTATATTGGAGAATTTGGGAACTCCATTAACCAAAGAATCTAGGAACATGCAACAGACATTAGGCACACCCGCTCCTACTCATAAGCTCTAACAGAACGTGGTGATAAATATAAGAAACATGTGTCCATTGAGAATGCAAAGGTCGTTGCAAGGGTTGATCAATTCCACCATAGGAATCTAAGAGAGGCTATTGAGATTGAGAAGCATGTAATCAACCTCAACATGAATGATGGTTGGAAATTGAGTAAGAGTTGGATCCCAACCCTCTCCTCTTCATTCCCCTAAATTCTCCTTTTAATTAATTAATTTAGTGAATCAAAAAATTAATTACATTGCTTTAATCAATTCTATGTTCTTTATTTTTAATTTCTTCTATTTTCATTAACTTTTATTATCCAATTCTTTACTTTATTTCTTATATAAAATTAAAAATTAATTTCAATTCAATAATAACTTAATAATAATAATAATATACCACTTTAAAAATTTACTCATTACCATAAAACGATTAAAGATTTACCTTTACAATTTAACCCTTTAAGGTTTATGATTTTTATATTTGAAATTCGATTAATTAATTTTATGTTTAAAATTTATATTTTATCATCTTTATATTTGAATTTGATTTTAATAGATTTTATATTTTAATTCATATTTTACTGTATTTTTTACTTTACATATTTTGAATTTTTAATTTAATTAATCTTATATCTTTAAATTTTAATTAATTTTTATATTTTAATTAAATATTAAATTGCATTTTAATATTTGAATTGACTTGAATTAAATTTTTGTAGTTAATATCATATTTTTATTTTTAGATTTTATATTTTTAATTTAAATTTATTTTTATAGTGGGTCTAACACAATTTTATATTTTACTTAGATTTTTAGATTTGACTTTATGTTTTATATTTGAATTTGTATTTTAATGAATTTTTATCATTTAATTGCCCACTTTATGATTTTTGATTTAATTAATTTTTATTATTTTAATTTCACGTTTTATTTTTATTTTTTATTATAATTAATTTTTAATGGATAGACTTAACCATGAACATCTAAAAATTCGACCAAATTTTAATAATATGATGAATCTGAAATACATTCTTATCTATATGTAAAAAATTACTAAAATATCATCCCATTTTATTTGTAAACGCATAGTGACAAACTCCTTTAAAAACTGCCAGATAAACAACTAAATTTTTTATACCAGTGCTAAGAAATTTTAATTTAATATTATTGTGGAGGCTAGCCTTCAAAGTGTCTGTGTACGTTATATTGTTTGAATGTAGGTTTCTTTTGTCTTGACTATGCCCAAGTGGAGCTTTCTGTTCCTTTTTCAAACCTATTAATTGAAAACAATAGTGGTTGACTAATGGATAGAGTACGTATGGTACACATACATTATGAAATTCTTACATCTTCTGCAATATTCCTCAAATGGGATTTTCTTAATTTTAAGTTGGATGTTTGTGCACTTTTTATTAACATACAACGTGCCAAGAAATAATAATAATAATAATGGTTCAGTAGGTGATCTTTTGCTTTCCGAGTTGGCTGCATATAGAAATTTACTACAAGGATCGTTAAGCTGACCTGAACATGCAGTGTTCCTCGTAATAGAAACAACCTCTGAGATGTATAGACAACTTTGACTAAAATCAAATCACCCGTCTCTATTTGAATTGAGCATAGTTCCCACGGCAATCTAATCCATAATCTATCTCTTTATGTCGTTGGATCACATGGAGTTTGCCATGTGAGTGGAGTGGGTAGGTCACTGGAAGAGTAATTGAATAATTTATTGTTGGGTATATGTACATTAATATGGTTTAGTTAATTTTAGTTTGTTTTAGTGTTTGGATAAGGTATATAGGCTAAAATACACTTAATTTTAATTATTTATATTTAGTTATAGTATTTGGGTATAGTTAAGATTAACTTCATTGTTTTATATATTGATTCTTTTATCACTATTGAATGGACATAATTTATTCTCTCTTCTTTTTTAGATTTTTGCAAGTTTATATTTCATTGCTTTATGTATTGGTTCTTTTATCACTATTGAATACACATAATTCATTTTCTCTTTTATTTTTCTCGATTCTTGCAAGTTTATATAATTATTCTCTAGCTAGATCCTTAACTATGCAAGCTCTAATAATTTAACATGATATGGGAGTGATGAGGGACTTGGAGAAGGTACACAACGTTTTTTGTAGGTTTAAAGATCAAAGCATTGGAAATTGTTAAGAGATCGGAAGTGCTAGAATTTTCCACAAATTGAAAGTGCCAAAAACTGTCGGAGAATTGAATTGGTGAAAAAATGGAATTCCGAGCTTTCACTATTGTCACTCCGTATAATTACTATGAATGGAAGCCGGTGATTTTGCTTCATCTTAGGAGTAAAGGCTTCTATCGAATAGTCATGGGCATTGAGATGGAACCATTGTCATAGAATGAGAAGTTCGATTGGCTTAACAGATCTGACATGACTTATGGAAGATTGTGTCTATCTATGTCTCGTGATATGCTTTATGAGATCATAGATATTGAGTTGCTACATGAAATCTGGACTACATTGAAAGGATTGTATGGCGATGAAGATGATATAGTAGAACACCTTTTAGAGACACACAGCTCGATCTATCATAGCAATCGTGAAACTAGTGAAGACTTCTTCAACAACGTGGACAAATATTCTTGAGCCAATGTTGCATATGAAGAGTTTGCTTCTTTTGTTGTTGATAAAGCTACTGCAAAGTGAGACGTTTATCATGTCCAATAACGAAGATGCCGCACATCAAGAAATCACTCCCTCTAGGTGATAAAGACTCGGCTACAAATGGAGACTCTACTTTTGGAAACATAGAAGAGGAATTTCATTTCTCTACTATTGATGATATTGATAATGATGTGACAAGGTCTCAATTTGATGTTGCTCCACATGGACTCTCAGTTGTGAGCCATGTAAGCCCATTCATGCATCCAAGGAGGCATCTATAACACCAAACATGCACACTCATACATCCACGAAGACATCTATAAATGCATGCATACCTAGAGACAAGCATGCCCATGCACATGCATGCATCCCTAGAGACAAGCATGCCCATACATAGATATATGGTATATGAATATGATTAAAAACACATGCTGAAGTTGCAGAGAACCCATATTGGCATGTAACCATGGATAAGGGGAATCAGTCTTTGATCCAAACATGGGAGTTGATACCTTTATTTCTGAAAAGGAAGTTGGTTCTTCTAGATCCATTTGCAAAGAAAAAGTCCACTTCGGGCTATGTACTTAGTTTGAGATTCAACCCCATTTGTTGGTCAACAAGCACGTTGTCATTGCTTTATCATCAACAAAAGCCAAGTATAGAGGAACAATCAATTCTGCCACTCAAGCCATTTGGTTGCAGTATTTCCTTTCCGTACTTACTATCATTGTCCATATGACAATTAGATTACATTGAAGTTTTTCAGAAATATAATGTGGCCAAAATGGAGCAAATCTATCCAGAGATCCACATGGACTACATTAGAAAATTGATCCATGATATGATCATCAATTTGAAGTACTATCCCAATTATGAGCGGACTACCGACACCTTCCTAAAGACTTTCACTGAGCATATGTTTCACTTTCCATAGTTGAAGGCCAAGGATAGAACTGCCTAGCAATTGTCTTTTCTTTTTTGTATTGTATTTTTTTTATCCTCAATCAGTTGGGGTGGCGTTCTTTCAGCAGTGGAGAGGAAGGAATTTGGAACCACTATATCATCTTCCTCTTCCATTCCAGCAGCATTATTGAATTGAAGGCACTGTAACCATGTCCAACAAAAACGAGCACTTTGCATCTGCCGGGCTGTCTGACATATTTTTCTGGGGGCAGTCTTCAGTCAGTCAAATCTAATCTACCACTCCAGTTTCGTCTCTTCTCCTCTTCATCGCACGCTAATTAAAATATGTTTTTCTGGGGGCAGTCTTCAGTCAGTCAAATCTAATCTACTACTCCAGTTTCGTCTCTTCTCCTTTTCATCGCACGCTAATTAAAGTATGGTTCGGTAGAACCCATGTCCTACTTCGATCTGCACTGATACCATATAAAATAAATGGAGTTACCTGAGAAAGCAGAAAGCGTGTCCCCTGCCTGCGTTAAAGGTGAGCACTTTATGGGTGTCGTATAGGAAAAGACTGAATACGAAATAAATAAATAGGGTCTTCTATATTTTATACCTGTTAAAAAAATGTAAAAGCAGCCGGTATCATGCATACCAAATGCCAGTTGGAACGAATAAATTTAACAGCATATCAATCATTGGGATCGAAGTAACTTAATCCCTTGGCCAATTTGTATTTTCTTGAAAGTTTCATCCTAAATCCGGTGGAATTTGTTTACAGCGTGATTGGGTGGAACTTCTTTGGGATTGTGTTTAAAACTATTATTTCATTCCTTGAAGTTTTGATCCTCAGAAGTTCCAAAGTTAAACAGCCTCTCTATTATCTCAGAGGTTCCAAAGTTAAAACCCACTTTCCACCGAGGTATGAACATCCCAACACGGGTCACAAATGTCACTCTAGATCTTACATTGGTGCACCCTTCAAATACTTGAAACAAAAATGTCTAACACCTTGGTGATGGCACCCATCTAAACTATTTTTATGATTTACCCCTAAAGAAATCACCATAATGTCTAACACCTTGGTGATGGCACCCATCTAAACTATTTTTATGATTTACCCCTAAAGAAATCACCATAAAGCATTTTGAGGGTTTCCATCCACCAATTTAGGGTTTAGCCACACCACAACATTACACAAACCAAGAAAACACATATAAGATAGTTCCTACGTAGTAATAGGCATAATGCACTTCCTTGAGTTCTTTTATCATTGAAATCAATCTTACAATATTGAAACAATCTAGTATCATTATTGATAATATTAAAATATGTGTTTGTATTAAAAAACAGTTATAGAAAAAGCATGGTTAATGTATGTGAGAAAATTAAACAATTATTATTAAAAATATTATATTTAAATATTGGGAGAACCAACTTTTAGGCTTTTTTTCTCATATCATTATGAGCAAAAACCATAGGAAATATATGTAAATTGCTTACTTCAAGCTAGCAACCACCTCCATGTTGCTTGCATTTTTTTGAAAAAAAATAATGCTTTATCACTTTGAGAGAGTATGGAACCCTACACCATCAACATGGTAAGATCCATTTGTGTCATTCCATAAGAAAAGAACCTCATTCCATAAGGTTGTTATTAGTGTTGCACAACATCCACTTGATCACACTTGAGCTCCAACACATCACTCAAAAACCTACAAAAATAGCAAACAACAAACACCTTCCTCATTCCTCATTCCCCATGTATCAAAATAAGATAACTTGCATAAAGAAGACTTAGTATAAGTACTCAAGTAAACTATAACAACTCAAAACCTCATTAAAGATACCAAATGACCCATAAATTAGAGAATTGTTTTGGGGGAGGTGGAAGAAAGAGATCAATATTGATTTATAAGAGAGTAGCAATACCAATAATACCTTCAGTGTCACTATTTTATTATCATCTTCAATATCCATAAGGGAAGAAAAGAACCTCATTCCATAAGGTTGTTATTAGTGTTGCACAACATCCACTTGATCACACTTGAGCTCCAACACATCACTGAAAAACCTACAAAAATAGCAAACAACAAACACCTTCCTCATTCCTCATTCCCCATGTATCAAAATAAGATAACTTGCATAAAGAAGACTTAGTATAAGTACTCAAGTAAACTATAACAACTCAAAACCTCATTAAAGATACCAAATGACCCATAAATTAGAGAATTGTTTTGGGGGAGGTGGAAGAAAGAGATCAATATTGATTTATAAGAGAGTAGCAATAGTAATGATACCTTCAGTGTCACTATTCTTCAATATCTAAGTTCTCCTACTTAGCTAGATGTTTACGTTCATAACCAAGTATGATTTTGGAACATTATCACAACGACATAGACAACTAAATAGCCAATGGATTCTGGCCTAAACTATTCCTTGATCTCAACAATGGCAATGATCATAGCCAAGAATTATCACTAAAATTATTTAACATAAACATGATTACAATTAGACTCTCTTCCATGAGAATTTAATCCCTTATTTTATACATTCTTCACGAGATGATAAACGTTTTTGCATGGAAGACATGCAAAAAAACCATGTAGCTTTTGGCTTCTAACAACTAGAAATTGTTTTCTTTCTTATAGATTTTTTATTTTTCAATGCTTTGAGGGGAAGCTATAAGTTAGATATGGAAACTTGTGACTGAACACATATGAATCATATGAAAGCCATGGTTGATCTAAATTTTCTTAGGATGAAGTGAAACCTTCATCTTCTATTAAGGAAAAACCTTTTTACTAGAATATCTCATCTTGGTGCAAGTGTGTACTTTGGCTCATTACATCTTTCTTGACCTAAATTGTCGAATATAAGTATAATTGACACATCCTTGATACTTGTCTCTATATATTGCAATAGTTAAACCACTCAACTTCTATAACACATCGTAGACTCACTTTTGGGCATATATCATTGAAATTCCACCTTTTTACATCTAAATTTTAGATTTCTTTCAATATGGCTCTATTATACTTTGACACCATAACTAATTATGTTGCATAGGGCTTCGATACCATCTTTGTAACAACCATAATACCCAATTTGAGCTCTAATACAACTAGATAATAGTATTCCTTGCATATGAAACAAATATGCATCCCTAATAACAAGAAATCTCATGTATCGTTTATAATAACATACATAATTGTAAATATGCAAGGAATAATGGTTACTAAAGTCCTAAAATACATCATGTAAGACGAATATAAATTAGAACACTTATCTTAAATAGAAGCATCAATTAGATACAAACCTAACATTCCACCTAGCCATAGACATTGTTGTTTTGTCTCTCTCAATAATAGGTCAACCACAAGTTGGGTTTAGGACTCCACTAGGGTAAAGACTACTTAAGTTAACTAGGTTTAATAGTCAGCATCCAAAATGGTTATGAAATTGTACCAAACTGCAATGGTAACTGCAAACTATAGCTTCTCATTTTCCATCATCCTACACAACTTACTAAAGTGTACCCCCTTCTTAACACCATAATTACTCAAGGTTCCCTTCTTCCCTTCTAGGAATCTAGCACATGCTAGTCATGAAGTCTTAGAATTATATGGATCTACAAACTCTAGTTTCTATAATGGATATTTGAGAACTCTCTAGACCTCACACAAGGGAACACATTCCTAACAATTCTCCCTCTAAGACTCTATTTTTCCTTCAGAAAACTCAAGCATAATTGTCCACTTGAATCCACCTAGGATTCTCAAGGTTTCACTATGTGGCAATGTTAAAATGGCTCCTCAACTCATACATAGCATCCAAAACTAGAAACGGGAAGCCACAATGGCCATGAATCATTGAGAATAATTGATTTCTCAGATATATTAAACTTTATATATGAATGTGCTCTTTTTGATAAGTGGCACATAAATAACTACTTCCCCCACCACCTAATATTTCACCCCAACAATTAAGAACTATGATAAATTTTACACAAACACACACACACACACACACACACATAATAAAAGACATTTGAAAAAGAAACCAATTTTGAGTTCTACGGTTAGGATTTCCATAGGGATGTGAGCTAATGCAAAAGTTCGTCAAAAGGTGTCAGGAAGATAAGTTGACATGTAAGAGTGAGGTTTATTCATTCCTTTCATCCCTATGTTCCACCCTCCCTTTTTTCACCATCTCATTGTTTCTTTAGTGGTTTTTTCCTCTTTCTTTTTGAGCTAAGGTTCAGGGATGTGAGGAATAATGATGATATAAGGGAAACAAAAAATCTATCAAAGGATTTTTACTATGGTAAAAATGGATGGTTTTGTCAAGTTGAAACCAGAGTCACTAGACATCTTGGCAGTTGGGGTCTTGAGCCAAATAAACACAATCTAGCTATCGTAATGCCTCCAGCTAGCAGCCCACCTATTACAGTGGTTGGCTTAACATTTTGCATGGAAGCGGGAGAGAGCTCTACTACCCCAAAAGTCAGAAAGATGGTATCAATGGGATTATAATTTCGGAATGTGCTAAGATGCAAGGAAGAAGGTGTAGTTGTTTCAACTATAGAAGAAACATTATCCAACGCTCCCATTGTGGAAGGATTGAGCCATTCTTTACCACTGCGAAATCGACAGTCTCTATTTGACCCACAAAATCGCACATCTTTTGGAATCCTCGAAGATGCAGTGAAGAGTAGTGGATACTGGAATTTCAATTATTTTGTTCAATTTTCACATACTTGGGTTTCTTTTTCCATCGTTTGTGTGTCAGTATTTTTGGAAGATTGGTCTTATAAGTCAGGCTTGTAGTTCATTTCCTTTTCAAAATCTATAGTCCCCATAAATGGTCTAGTTCCTTTGGATAGGTTCAAGGAAATTGGTAAGGGTTTGGAAAATTTTGAAGGGGATTTGTGTAGCCTGGCGGATTCATTTCTCCTTGGTAGTAAGGGAGGGTTTGAAGTAGATAAAAGTGGTGGCATGGCATAGTATTTCTCACTGGTATCTATCCCTAAGTAGTCATGGGAAAGCTCGCAGGAGGGAAATGATTTCCCTTTCAAGGATTTCAGGATTTTGTCACATGGGTTTTTGTCTCAAGAGAAGAGTGTTCAAGCAGGAGATGGGAACCTTTATTTTGCAGAAGACCTTGAGGACCTCCAATAGGATGGTGTTTTTGGGTAGTCGAAACTATTGCCGAAGATTTACAAAACTCTGATAGGGGTCACAAACTATTTGACCAAGCTACTAAAACTGAGGGTGGGTAGATCTGAAGGGCTGGCTCGAAGCAAAAGAAATTTAAGTGCATAAGGAAAAATACGAGGATAATAATTTAGTCTTTGTATAGGATATTTTATTTCATTCCGCAATGATGGTGTCTAACCAAGTTCTAGTTGTAAAATCCAAAGGAAGATACTTGGAGGCATAGGTTATTAGTGAGTGGATTAAGAAATGATGGGCCAAATCTTTGGTAGGAGAGGCAGAAGTTACAATTTTGGTATACAGTTGGTTTAGGTTGGAATTTATTTCACTAGATGTCGTATCATAGGTTTTAGATAGGAACTAAAGAATTGATACTTCCCATGTACATTTTAAGAGATGGAGTCCATTATTCAATGTGAGCCATGAGGAATTGGAAGAGCTTCAAGCATGGGTTAGTCTCATTACCCTTCCTCCTCAAATCTAGACTAGAGATGTTTTTAGGATTATCAACATTAAAGCTCGCAAGTATCTGGAAGTAGATGTGTCTTTCAAAACAACAAGGACTAGGAAGGTTGTTAGGATCTTGGTTAAGATGGACCCATGGGAAGGATTGTTCAAGCATCTAAATTTCTCTTTCGAAGGACATAATCATGTACAACAACTAGATTATGAGGAAATGTCATTTTGATGACTCCTATGTCAAAGGAAAGGTCATCTAGCTAACGTCGTCCCCCTTGGGTTAAGGGAAAAATATGGAAGGGTTCATCTTTGAAGGACATAGGAAATAAGGGGCAAGGAAATGATGATCATGGTTTTCTAAGGGTGCCTATCGGGTAGTGTGGGGGGTAGACATCCTTGTTGCCATAATTTTTCTTTCCACTTTTCTTTCCAACCTGAATGCCTTCTCCAATTAATCAGGTTCCCAAAGACGAACCTCATGTTGAATGTTATCCTTTAAATTCCCTATGGAGACATCAATCCTCTACTTCTCTGGAATATCATTTTCCCTTATATTCATTTTTTGAAAGTCCTCAATGTGCTTTGTCATTGACCACCTTTTTTTGAGATTTATCAATTAGCTAAAGAAGGTGTGCATATTTGTATCCTCATAATGTGCTATCAATTCCTCCGTGAAAATTGACCATGTAACAAGTGGTTTACAAGAACAAAGCCCTTTATACCATAAAAATTGATCCGGTTCTAAATATGAAGATGCAACATACCTTTTGTAATAGTTTCCCATCATGTAGATCAAAATATCTCTCCATCTATAGTATCCAATTTACTGGATCCTTGCCATCAAACTTCCTCATATCGCCTTTTCTTGATTTTAGGAGCTCAGTCTTGAAATGATTGTAACTTTGTAATTGCAGATATCCAAGTTTTGAAATTTCATGTTGTAGTAGCACTCTGCATTCTATTTCAAAACCCAAAGTCTGATCAAGATTGGATTCTTCAAGGGAGAGTTATGTCAAATCTCCCATGATGACCTGATTATACATTAGTTCAGTATAGTGCACTTGTACGAAGTGGTACGTGTCAATGTTTCAACCTTAGGATCTAGAAAATATAAACAATAAACTACAGTATGTCCTCTTTCTGTAACTTCTTACAAAATTTCAATCTAATGCTCAGAGAGAAAGTTATGATGACTTTTCCAAGGTCATCTGTTTAGAATGTAATTCAGGAGTCTGCAAAAACCCTAACTTCCTCATATTATATCTCCAAAAATGTAGCGATACAAGATTTGAAATTTGGACCTGAGCTTCACCATGATTTCAATTCAAATAGGTTTTAATTTTAACGTCTAAACCTGTAGTGCTATACAACAACCCCACATTTCTTAAATTTTTTTTTACAAAAAATTCAATTAGAGATGGGTCCCTTTTTAATAAACTTAGTAAAATTATTGATTTAATGAAATCACTTGCCTGGCATTAATCATATCACACATGAAAACCTTTATAAAAAAGGCCTGATCCAATAGAATTATTATCCAAAAACTTTTGATAAAATATGAAATATCCTTTTGAAAAGTCATCATAAGTAGATCTCCGATGCGATAATGCAATCAGAGATCACATATCGCAAGGATAAAGGGATGCATCCCAAGAAAGGCCTACACTAAACCTCCAATCTGAAAACGTAATTGCAATCGGAAATTGGAGGTATCACACGACACATAGCAAAAGCAATTTCAAATTCCCTGATTGCAATATCATAAAGTAAGGCGTGTTTTTCAAGAAAATACTGTCAAAAGGTGTTATTTACAAACATAAATCTTAAAATAAATAAATAAAAATATCTACCAAATATACCTCTGCCTTATTAGATTCTTTGTCCTTATTGCAATCGAAGAAATCAGTCCAAAATGTTAAACCCGACCCGTTGGATCTCCCGATTGCGATTCACGATTTATCGCTAATCACTGATTGGGAAAGTCCAACGATACGTTTTAAAGGACCATCAAGCATATGTGCGATGCGACAGGTAATTATTACATTTATTTACTACGATTAGGGGTCATGATGGTCATTGATTTCACAGTTAAGGGTAAATCCTTTGAGGATTTCACCCATGGTGATGCTTAATTACATTTGGTTTATCATATGCGAATCACCTTAACTGTTTTCATTCCATATTAGCTTTCAGTAGAAATATTTCTCTTTTACATTTTCCATTGTGCAGAACTACTCTAAGCTCATGAATCCGAAAAAAATGGGAAAGAAGGTGAAGAAAGCCAAGGCCCCTGTTGTAGTCAAAGAACCAGAGCCGAATAAGAAAGGATTGATATCAGATACGACTTGCCTCAGTTTAGGAAAAGAAAGCTGGGAGAGTATCTGTAATTTACTAGAAGCAGAAGAACCTGAAGAACTCAAATAAGAAGTTACAACAAATTCTATAAGAAAATCAGAGAATACGTTGAAACAATTGGCCTGCTCATACCTAAACATAATAGCAGTGCGTGCCAAGGTTTTGCCATATAATCACGTGGTCAGATGGATTATTGAGAGCATTGCAACCATAGACAGGACATTCACTACAATCGAAGGAAAAGTGTTCGGGTCGTTTAGAGCAGAGGATCTTAGACAAATGTACCATTTACCCCAGCTAGAGAAGCAGTATAATAAAGCATTCTTAGAGGCTTTTTCCAAGGAAAACAACATTGAATTAGACCCTATCAAGGAATGGAGACATTTCCCAAATAAGCACAAGCACGAGACATCAGGTATGTACTCTGTAGATTAGCCTCTCCTTATTTTTATGCTGGTGCAATGATGTGCAGACTCTTCGAAGTCCATAATTCTGCTAAGTTATCTATAGATATGGTTCCTTTAATGGAGGCTATAATTAATCGTTATATCATGGACTGAGCAAACATTATGTCTGATAAGATGGCCACCGAGATACTTGAATATAGAAGAAAGAAGCAGGTGACTACCCGGGTGATACCTCCCTTTTACTTCAATGCCTATACTATGGACACCATCTGTTTTAATTCTAAATACCCCATTCTCAGATGGAAATGGCTTTCCCAGGATCCCAATCACGTTCACATCTATCACAAGGAGCTATGGAAAGCCCATTATAAGAACCACCTATATAGAATTTGTCATGGTTTTATTCTTCTCGCACATTATACCATGTTCAATAAGCCTACTCCTAGGTTATCCAAGGAGGCAATGGTCGACTTAGCTATAGTTGGAAATTAGTTTGGATAAGAAAAATTCACTTATATAAGGCTTTTTGGCAGTCTTACTAGTCCTCATGTTCTTCCTCTGTACATCCCCGATAAACTACTGGCCCGGGAATTAGCATATCAGATAACAGGTGCAGGGATGTCAAAGACCCTTAGGGATTCTAAGAAACACATGTGGTCTACATTTCCCCTTTGGTGTGGTGCCTTTACCCTGCATGATTTTAAACATGCAGAGGAAGAGGCTGAGAAAATCACGTTGTTATAGCTTGCAACTATTCCAAAAAGGGATTATGGCCTTAGAAAGGTTGCCTACAATGTTACCTCTCAAACTAAAATCGCCCGATTTGATCACAAAGAGGATAGCTTTGATGACTTGTTTGCTTCAGCAGAAATATTTTCCCAGGTCAAAGAAATGGCTGAGACTAAATTGGGAGCACAAGGATTAGAGGAATTCAATAGGCTCATGGCCCAAAGATTGGAAACCCTACCCCTGTATTTATTAAAAACAACATATATGATATGACCTCAAGGCTACATTGAGGAGAAAATTACTACGAATGCTCGTGAAATTGAAAAGGTTGCTGAGAAGAAGAAGACACCAGAACAGGAGCAAAAGTAGGTAATAGTTAGTGAACCCCTTGATACAACATTAATGTTGAACCTAAGTTAGTCAAGGAATGGGAACAATTTGATTCTATTATCAGTAATCTAGAGAACACCCAAGGGTTCACTACACTAGAGGTGTCTACAACACAGAAATCAGTAGGAAACATAGTTCCTATTATAGGAACAAATGGCCCACCCAGGCTTCATAAATACATAGAGATCATCCTTGAAATTTCCACTAATGAGATTGTTTTGCATATAGAAGAAATACCACCACTGGATTTCTTCTATAGCCCTAAGCATAGGGTTGTAGTCAAAAGACAAAGGAAGAAGTGGAAAATTGATCAGTCTCTTGTTTTGACTCCTCATATGGAAATGATGAATGTGGTATGGAAGGAGGAAATAAATCCCTCCAAATATTTAACCAAACTTTCTCAGTATGCCAAAGCATATACAACGACAACAATAGATAACGCTTAAGAAGTTAGTCATTTGTTGAAGGAAAAAGACTAGGTGATCATTCAGCTAGAGGCACAATTCGTAGAATGAAAAGAAGAAATAGAGTAGCTTGAACAACAGTTGGCAGAATAGAGACAACTTACTGAACAATTGAATGAGCAATTAATTAATGAAAAGAAGAGAATTAATGAACAGGCCATCCATAAGCAGCCAAAGTTGTCTCAAGCATTGAGCAAACTACATCTATTGAATGAGCAGTGAAGAAATCAAAAGAAGAGCAGATCGCCCAAATGAAAGATCAAATAGAGCATTTAAAGGATATCCCCAGGTGGATGAATTCAGAACTGAAGCCCTGGAAATGACCAAGTTTTTATCCCGACAATTGGACCTTTTGCGTCATAATATATCATTGGTCGTTCCTTTATGTGATATCTTAGCATCTATAATAAAACAATTAGTGGATGCAAGGCTTGAGTTAGAGAAGGTAGATGAAATATTAATTAATTTTCTATCTTGGCAAGATTAAAATGAAGGAAAAGCTACCAATCTATCAAAAATATAGGAGTCACATAAACAAATTATGTTTTCCGAATGGGAATCTCAGTTAATGAAAGCTGAGAGAGCTACATCCAGACGCAGATCAGCAACAAATAATCTAATTGAATTCATTAACAATAGTCTATATTTATCTAATCTAATAACATAATGCACTCCAAGAAAACTCCCAAATGTAAAATCATTAGAACAATAGTGGAAACAAGAGCTGATGCAAAGAGAAAAACTGATCGGAGGCACTCATAGCCTAACATGGGAAACATTTTGGTTTTTCCTTGTAAAACCACACAGTCAAAAAATGGCGATGAAGTGTCTCACAAATGCGATCAACTACACGATCCCCGAACTTGCTGATGCCACAATTACAGCTTAGTTGCACTCTCGTATGAGTCATCCACCAGAGGTCTAGCCAATGCTTTCCATTTGTCAACTACGATCACAAGAAGATAAGCTGATACAGTGAATCCTTTCGATAGACTGCAACACTACTATTTCAAGATAAATCCCATATTTATGTGTTTTTGGTTATACCAGCTCATAGTGACTTTCTTTCTTAATTTGTTATTTTTGGTAGTATTTATAGACCCTTTCATGTTTTTGGAAAGGGTCTGCAATTTTGTATTAAGATGTAAATCGGAGGTTACTCTATTGTACTTCCGATATATATTTTCTTATAAACGACTAGACCAGAATTCTGAATTTTGACAAAGAACACTTTTATATGATAATCCCTTTTGCTTCCTTTGAAAGTATTCCCAAATTAGAAGGTAGAAATTGAATGTGATTCACATCAGAGGAGATCCAAATGCATACAGTACTACTATCTATGTTTTCTCTTTATTTTTCTATGTGAATTGGCATTTATCAACTTTGTTGTTATATCCTATATATATATATAATATATATATATATATATTATATATATATATATTATATATATATATATATATATATATATATATATATATATATATATATATATTTAACTTGTCACTTTTGAATGTTTCTGAGTTGTCATCTTTTAAATATATATATGTCATTGATATATTACAATCAATGCGATAGTGTTTTAATTATTACTTTGTTCAATTAATTGAACAAAGTAATCATCATACAAATGCAATATTTCTATGTTATGAATAAGTCATCTTTATGTTTATTTTTTCATAGAAACAATCAAGAATCGCATTGTTAGAAGGATTCCTAGGATAGATTAGTTACCATTGTATATTTTTGCATTTTAGAATAGATCACTTATCACTCTTGTTATATATTACAAGCCAATCACCTATCAACTCATATATCACTAGGAAACTAGTCCCATTATATCCAGTCAGAGCCACCACACCAAATGGAAAAGGAGTTGCACTAAGGTCCAGACCGGGTGGTTTTCCCCAATGTTGATGCAGCGATTTTAGAGGCATCAACATTTTTGCCAATAGAAGGAGGGCATGGAATTTGAATGGGGATCAAATCCAAATCCATAGTCCATCTGAGAGTAAATCTCCCTCAACATCACCCCCGACTTCTCCCTCGCATTCTCAATCTCCAATTTCTGAGCGAGAAGTTGAGAAAACAATGACCATTGCTGAACCCCAAAACATCTCAGATAAATCCACTCTTCAGCCTCCTCAAGTTCAATCTCTAATTCATAAACTTCAAGGATTTTCAATATCACCACAGAAATCTGAGTTATCTCAAGGTAATGTGACTTCACAATACATTCCTTCCCATCCTCTTACCAGATTACAGAGTGAAAAACTTGGTATTGAACGCACAAAATTCCCTCTGCCTAAAAGAAAAAGTGTTAAGCCCCTATACTACTAGTGTAGTCCCTTATTGTTATTAGTACAACCCCCTTATTATATTGTTGCAACCATGTAGTCCCCATATTGTTATTATTGTGCCCCATATAAGCC
Organism: Pinus taeda; assembly: GCA_000404065.3. NCBI lineage: Eukaryota > Viridiplantae > Streptophyta > Pinopsida > Pinales > Pinaceae > Pinus > Pinus taeda. The sequence goes on from APFE031671175.1 coordinate 55,196, forward strand.
CATTATTGTTATTATTGTGCCCTTACATTATTATTGTTATGTCAGCTGTGATTATATTATGACCCCTTAGACTCCTATATATAGAAAGGAGGTCTTTTCATTTCTGTCATCCAAGAATTGTTCCTTTGTGTAATGTAAAGGAGGTTTCCCCCTCAAAGAGGCTGAATTCTAAGGTGTTCAACTATCTTTGTTATCTTTTTGTGAGCTGTTTTCATAACATTTGGTATTGGAGCTTTGGATTCTAGGGTTTCACCGCTCCAAATAGGTCATCATGGCATTTTCGCTATGACATTTCTTTTGTGATGTTTCAGAAGCAAAAAAAAAAACCCATTTGAGATGAAATCGCACTAAACCTTAGGTATGAATTTCAGATATTTTTTTTCAATATTTGTGGAGATATGATCTAAGGGAGTTTGTCTTTTTGCTAACTCCTAAATTACATTCCAAATAGGTGACCCGGGGAAACGCATCATAACATTCTCTTTGAGCATCAGATTGAAATGTCGTCAAAAGTTATAGAAAGAGGATGGAGTATAGTTTCTTTTCTACATTTTTTAAATCCAAAGGTAAAAACAGTGACACGTGGCACATCGTACAAGTTTGCTCTACTGAACTAGTCTATAATCAGGTCACCGTGGGATATTTGGCATAACTCTTCCTTAGAGAATCCAATTTGGATCATATTGGTGGCATTGGAATGAGGACACAGTGGGCTACTACAGGTCGTGATTTCAAAACTGGAATATTTGAAATTACAAAGTTATAGTTGTTTCAAGATTGAACTCCTAAAATCAAGAAAAAGCAAGATGAGGAAGTTTGATGGCAAGGATCCGGTAAATTGGATACTACACATGGAGAAATATTTTGATCTACATGGTGTACCAATATTAAAAAAGTATGTATTTCATATAATTATTTAGAACTGAATCAATTTTTACTGTATAAAGGGCTTTGTTCTCGTAAACCACTTGTCATGTGGTCAATTTTCACGGAGGAAATGATAGCACATTATGAGGATACAAAGGGAAACTCCTTCTTTAGCCAATTGATAGATATCAAACAAAAGGGTTCAATGGAAGAGCATGTTGAAGAATTTCAAAAATTGAATAGAAGGGTAAATTATATTCTAGAGAAGCAAAGGATTGATGTCTTTATAGGGACTTTAAAGAATACCATTCAACATGAGGTTCGTTTTTGGGAACCTGATTCATTGGAGGAGGCATTCGAGTTGGAAAGAAAAATTGAAAGAGAAATTATGGAAATAAGGAATCCCACCACTCATGACTATAATTATGGAAGTGTTTTTTCTCCTAGCCTTCCACAACCTACAAGGCTTACACCACAACAATTGGAAGAAAAAAGAGAAAAAGGGTTTTGTTACAATTGTGATAGAAAATGCACTAAAGGTCATAAGTGTGCTGAGAATAAATTATTTTACATAGAGTACGAAGAGGAGGAAGAAAAGGATCAAGAAACATCAAAAGAAGAGGATATATGCTAGGACCCAACCCTCGAGAAAGACGAAATGAATCTGACCATATGCAAGAATTACCACTCAAACTCTCAAGATAGAAGGACATATCAAGAAGAAAAAGGTTTAAGAAGTGAAAGATCACATCGGGAAAGAAAAAATCAATTGAACCATATCTTGTAATGCATTGGCCAGAATTACTACTCCTCAAAATCTTAAGATAGAAGGACATATCAAGAAGGAAAAGGTTCAAGAAGTGAAAGATAATATCGAGAAAGGAGAAATTAATCCAACCATATCTTGTAATGCATTGGCTAGAATTACCACTCCTCAAATTATCAATATAGAAGGACATATCTAGAAGAAAAATGTTCAAGAAGTGAAAGATCACATCAAACATCAAGAAATGAATCCGACCATATCTTGTAGAGCATTGGAAGAAATTACCACTCCTCAAACTCTTCAGATAGGACATATCAAGAAGAAAAAGGTTCAAGCAGTGAAAGATCACATCAAGCATTAACAAAAAGTTCTCCAACTTTTAAAGGATAATGCCACTTTGGCGCAGAATCGAATGAAACAACATGTAGATCAACATCGCAGTGAAAAAAGTTTTGATGTAGGTGATTGGGTATTTTTATGGTGACATCTCAAGCAAGCTATTTATGAGAAGGAAATGTTTGCAATAATACTTGCACTTAAGAAATGGCGACCTTACCCAATGGGAAGACACTTCAGCGTAAAAATGGATCATGATAGTCTTAAATACTTTTTAGAACAAATATTATCTTTAGAAGAACAAAAAAAATGGGTCACAAATATGTTGGGTTATGAATTTGACATCATCTACAGAAAAGGGAAGAAGATTTTTGTTGCAAATGCACTCTCAAGAAAGAATGAGGATGTGGCAACATTGTTTTGTGCTATTTCTATTATCCAACTAGATTGGATAAATGAAGCAAGGTATAAATGGAAGAAGGACAAGGAAGTGTGGCCATTCATTCAAAAGTTGCATAATATTCCAATTCAAACAATATTTCCAGAACTTGAAGAGGAAGGAAAAGTCAAATTGGAACCTGGAGTACTCACAGAAACAAGAACCTGACAATTACGAAATCAATGAATTTCAGAGTATCTCATCAAGTGGAAGAACTTACCTGCCAAATATTCCACATGGGAGGAAGAGAATTTTATACAGAAGCATCAAGAACTACTCAAGTGTTGAGGACAACATTTTTTGAAGGAGAGGGGCATGTTAGGCCCCTATACTACTAGTGTAACCCCTTATTGTTATTAGTACAAACCCTTTATTATGTTGTTGTACCCATGTAGTCCCCATATTGTGATTATTGTGCCCCATAGAAGCCCACTATTGTTATTATTGTGCCCTTATATTATTATTTTTATGTCGGCTATGATTATATTATGACCCCTTAGACTCCTATATATAGAAAAGAGGTCTTGTCATTTGTATAATCCAAGAATTGTTATTTTTTGTAATGTAAAGGAGGTTTCCCCTTTGAAGAGGCTGAATTCTAAGGTGTTGAACTATCTTTCTATCTTTTTGTGAGCTAGTTTCATAACAAAGAGCAAGGAAGACACCTGAAGAATCTGATAGCAAAACTCTTTCATCATCATCATCCATTTAATCTAATCCATTAGTCAACCATCAACTCGTCCACTCCATATTGTTGTTCAGCAGGGTACTGAACTTTGACATTGTCTTCCCAACCACTAGTAACTTCATCTGTGATTTCCTCTTTTAGTAGCTCAACAATGGCTCATAAACCATGGAACAATACAGGGGCAATCACAAGCTTGCACCCTTGAGCTAATTGTCGGATCATTCCGAAAAATGGCTGCCAAAGTTTAACCAAGATATAGGCATACTGGCAGAAGAAAACATAAACAAATTTATGTTGTCAGTAAACTTAAATGGAGTTACTAAAGAAGATGTTGTTGTTAGGCTTTTCTCATATACCTTACAAGGAGCAGCAGGGTCCTAGTATTTTTCATTACCATTAGGATCCATTACTAGTTGGAATGTTTTCCAAGAGCAATTCTTGACTAAACTTGGTCTACAGCGACATTGATCAATGATCTCTCAAATATTAAAACAGAATCAAGAGAACTAGTCAAAGATTTCAACTCACAATTTAATAAGCTCTTAAATAAGACTCATACTGCATTTAAACCTAATGAAGAGGTTCGAAGTGAACGGTATATATCAACCTTACCTTCAAATATAGCAATCTTTGTAGATAGAGTTGCAAAGACCGCTTTAGCAGATAATATGAAGGAAGCAATTGCTGTGGAAAAACGTATCACTGCCTTAGAAAAGAAAACTTTCCTTGAAGAACGAAGGTCCAAAAAAATTACTTTTAAAGATGATTCAAAGAAGAAAGTGACAAAGGATCCATATGACATGGAGGGTCTACAAAAGGTATTAAAAACTATGTTAAATGAAGTGGTAGAAATAAAGAAACAAGTAGCTAAGACCTCCACTAAAAAGCCATTCAGTATCTAATGCAGAGTCAGATCTGGATAACAACGAAGAAGAAGATGAAATCTTATCATTAGATGAAACTAAGGAAGAAGAGGTTGTAGAATGTCATGGTATGTGGGACTTCATCTTGCCCAATTCAGATACTGAAAATGAATAGGAAGCTTTCCCAGTAAGTACCAAGAGTAAAGTTGTTGTAGCGCCTGTTCAACCAACTCAAAAGAAGAAAAATGTAAGTACTACTACCAAAGATAAGGCTCCCATAAAGAAGACTACGTCAGCTCCTACTCAAAACCAACCATCATCTTCCAATCCTCCCTCACCATCTAAAACATTGGTAGTGTCTAACTCTATGGATTACAATATCATCAAAGACATGAAGAAGGCTGAAGCAAAAATTTCTTTATTTGAACTTAGCAAGATCAAACATCAACAGAAATTGCTACTCAAAGAACTAAATGTGGTACCCTCTTCTCCTCTTCCAAATGTTAATATCCAAGGCAGCCAGTGGAATAGGTAAGCCACCATCTGATAGAGTAGAAGCTACTAATTTTTTTTTGATCGAAGATATATCTAATTCTCATAATCCTCCTTTTCTCTTGACCTATGAAATTTAGAATAGAAATCTGCATAATTGCTTGATAGATTCAGGGGCTTCATTGAATATAATGCTAGCATCAGTTTGCTCAAAATTGAATATCGAACCCCAAAAATATACAGTGCATATTGTTCAGTTGGATCGAACTAAGGTTCAAGTATTAGGAGAAATCAATTCAGTTACCATTAGGTTAGTAGTTGATCCAAGGGTAGTTCAAAGAATTGATATATTGATTGTTGATATTCCTGAGTTTTATGGTTTAATTCTAAGCAGGGATTGGTCTAAGAAACTCGATGGTTACATTTCTACCGATTGGTCTCACATGTGGCTTGCCTATAAAGGAAAGCCAAATCAGATTAAGATTGATCGAGAGAAACATATGACTCATACTGTGACAAAATTTGAGCAAGAGAACCAGCCCATAGCTTTTAATAATAATATTTTGGGCAACTACTCATTTGAATCTTTCTTTGGTAATTTTAATGCTCAATCATCACCTTTCTCACTTAATACTTTCACATCTCAAACATAAATTTTTTCTCATATAGATGTATCAAGATGTGTTAATATTGCTAAAGGAATTGTAAATAAAACTGTAGATAAACTTGTATTTTGGTATTTATATTTTGATGGGTCAAAATCCATTGACGATGCAAGAGTAGGATGTATTTTAGTTAGTCCTGGGGGAGAAAAGACTATGTTGTCTTGCAGACTAGAATTTGAGTGTATAAATAATATTGTTGAATATGAGGCCTTGATCCAAGGACTATACAAAGCAATAGGCCTCAAAGTGCAATATCTTAAAGTGTTCAGTGACTCTGAAATTGTTATCAAGCAAGTAAGAAATACTATACATTGTCTTTTTGGTCATCTTAAACATTATCAGTCTTTGGTTCAGGGTCTTATATCTCATTTTCTAGAATTTAATATCTCTCCCATTCCTAGATCTCAGAATGCAGCAGCTGACTTACTAGCCAATGTTGCTTCTAAGCTCCTCCCATATGAGGATTAGAACCCTGATAGATTTTTCAGTTGAATTAATTTTTAGACCATCGATTCCAGATAATGTCTCTAACTAGTCGGTATTCAATCATGACAATGAAATTTTGAATTTTTTAACTTCTGAAAAATCCTATAATGACCAGAGTATTGATGAGACTGATCATGATCTTCAAATGAAGCAAGAACTTAAGGAAAATTCCACTGATCATGATCTTCAAATGAAGCAAGCACTTAAGGAAAATTCCATACCTAAACCAATAGTCAAGCTTGAAGATATTTATGACATCAAGGACAGATTTAAGAAAGTTACTAATTCAAAACTTCAAAGTTCTACTTTGAGGTTTCAATTAATAAAACTTAGCATTGAGAACAAGCCACAAAATATTAATCTAGGATTAGGACTTACTTCAGAAGAAATGCTTGCCTTTATCAGACTTTTGAATAAATACAAAAATGTTTTCACTTGGAATTATGATGACTTAAAAACATATGATACTTCTATCATACAACATACAATTCCAATGATATCCGAGGAGAAGCCAATGCAACAAAAATTGAGGAAAATTCATCCGAACCTAGAAAGTCAAATTAAAGCAGAGTTAAATAAGCTCTTGAAATCAAAGATAATTTTCCTTGTTAGACATTCAAAATGGGTTTCTAACTTAGTGCCTATTAGAAAGAAGAATGGTGACATTAAAATTTGCATTGGTTTCAGGAATTTTAATAAAGCTAGCCAAAAGGATAACTTCCCACTACCAACAATGGAGTAATCTCTTCATTAGTAGCTGGTTCTAAATTAATGTCTTTCTTAGATGGTTTTTCTGGATATAACCAGATATTGGTGCATCCAGATGACAGACCCAAGACTACTTTCAGAACTATGTCGGGGACAGATGCCTACCAAAAGATGCCTTTTGGTTTGATTAATGCTGGGACTACCTTCCAGAGAGCATTGGATATAGCATTCAAGGGTTTAATTAATAAGTCAGTTGTTGTCTATTTGGATGACATTACTGTCTTCTCCAAGAAAAGAGAAAATCATTTGCATGATTTAAAGCAAATCTTTGAACACTGTATAAGGTATGGAATTTCATTAAATCCCAAGAAGTCATTCTTTTCTCTCGATCGAGGTAAAATCTTAGGCTTTATTGTCTCAAAAGATGGTATTTATATTGATCCAGAAAGGATCAAGGAGATATTTTATATTCCATTTCCTCATAATAAAAAACCAATGCAATCATTCTTGGGTCAAATAAATTTTGTAAAATGGTTTGTTCCAGTTTTTTCACAGATTGTTTTACCATTACAGGCCATGATCAAGAAAAATTCAATGTTCAAATGGGGGCATAAAGAGAATGAAGCCTTTGATTCAATCAAATAGGAAATCATAAATACTCCTGCATTAAACACTCCACATTTTTCCAATCATTTCATTTTATACACCTTAGCATCCGATACTTCCTATGTAGCTGTGTTGACACAAATCAATGTTCAAAACATGGAAGCACCCATATCATTTTTTAGTTCAAATCTCCAAGATGTTGAGCTTAATTATTCCGAAGTAGAAAAACAAGCTTTTGTTGTGTCCAAATCCATTAAACACTTTAGGCCTTTCCTCTTAAAAACTCATACGAAATTAATAGTCCCATTTTCAGTAGTAAGACAATTACTAGTCCAAAGAGAATTACGAGAGAAGAGGGCAAACTGGGTTACAACATTACAAGAATATGATTTAGACATTAAAACAGCTAAAATTTTCAAAGGTCAAGGTTTTTGCAGGTTTCTTTGTAGGAGCTTCTAACATACAGGAACATGAAGGTTCAAACAATATTGAGGAAATCAATGAGCTAAGTACCATTAATCCTGAATCTCAATATGCAGATTTGATATCTTATTTTAAAAATGGATATGCTCCTTCTAATATTTCCTATAAAAATAAACATGCCATAATATTGAAAGCAAAAGAACTTCGAGATTATTGATGATGTGTTGTTTAGAAGGAATTATGATGTGGTTTATTAAGATGCCTTGAAAAAACTGAAGCACAAAAGGTATTGCAGGAATTACATGATGGTCTACCAAGTGAAAATTTTGGAGGTGATACAACAACTCACAAAATTATACATGTTGGGTATTATTGGCCCACCTTATTTAAATATACCCATGAATATGTAAGGAAATGCAGAACGTGTCAAATTTCCGGTGGAAGACAAAGAAAGCCAGCTTTTCCTTTGCAGCCAGTCAACATCAAATAACCCTTTGAACATTGGGGACTGGATTTCATTGGAGAAATTATTCCACATTCATCCAAGTAGAACAGATATATCTTTACAACCATGGATAACTTTAGAAAGTGGGTAGAAGCAATTCCTTTGAAGGCAGCCAACACTGAGGCAATTATTGAATTCATAGATCAGTTCATCATTACTAGGTTTGGTGTACCTAATGCTCCCATTTTCGATAATGCATCTTATTTCTCTGGTAATACCATATTTGAATTTGCTATTAAAGGAGGGTTTAAATTGAAATACTCTACAAAATACTACCCTCAGGGTAATGGTTTAGTAGAATCAACCATTAAAAATATTATCAAAATCATTAAGAGAATTGTTGGTAAGAATCAAAAGAATTGGCACAAATCTTTAGTATTTGCATTATGGGCAAACTGCATAACACAAAAGGCCTCAATAGGCACTTATCCATTTAATATTGTGTATGGAAAGGAAACTGTCATACTAGCAAACTTAGCACTCCCATCTCTAGCCTTAGTGCAGTTTATTGAAGAAAATCCCTCATCTTCCATTCAATTAAGATATGATCAAATCCTTAAATTAGAAGAAGAAAGGGAAAAATCCAGAATTACACATGCAAAGGATCAACATGTTATTAAGTCTTCATTTGATACAAATTCTACTGGCCCAAAATTTTTACAAATTGGTGACCTTGTTTTGAAATGGGACAAAGCGAATGAGGATAAAGGAAAACACACTAAATTTCAGAAAATGTGGCTAGGACCGTTTCAAATCATCGAGAATATAGGTCTATCAACATTCATATTGCAAGATCTATCAGGAAAGAGAGATTCTCTTCTTGTTAATGGGTTTGTCTTGAAAAAATTCTTTTCCTAAGGAGGTAACCCCTTATTTGTAAATATTCAATTTGCAATTGTGTTTGTTTAATTTTTTTTGTTTTAGGTTTTTTTTGTGTGTTAGGAAATAAGGTTGTAAATAGCCTTCTATTGACCTTTAATTTTTGAAAAAGATGTTTAAAAGAAAACAGTGTAAATATTTACTTTTGAAAAATGGAAGCCTTAAAGGAAAGGATGGAAGTTCTAGGGAGTTAGATAAAAATAAAACTCTTAAAACCTCTTTTATTTTTGTAAAATCTTTGATAAATCTTGAAAATACTGTAAATCATTCCAAGTTGTTAAAGCCCGAATGAGGTTATCTATAAAAAGAAAAGGCCTATCCAAACTTAGCATCTACAACTCTTACATTGTCATCTATATTCTCTTAAGGAATAAATCATTCACCCCATCCACAAAGATTGTGATTTTTCAGAGTGTAATTTTAAAATATGTTTGATATAAAAGATAAGAGGTCTCTTTACGAGCCTGCTTACCATGATCATAGGGAACTAATTAAACTGACATTACCAATACTACATATCAAAACAGGGTAATGGCTTATAATTATAAGACAAGGGGTCTCATCACGAGCCAGCTTGTTCAGTTCAATTGCAACCAGTGAATGGCATTGTCAATAGCTGGCCACCAAACTAGGACAATGGCTTTTTATATTTTAAAATAAGAAATAAAGAAGATGGAAAATATAATAAAGAAAATATGTGGAAACATATCTTTTTCGATTTACTCTTAGAAATTATACTCTGAAATGGATGGGACAATGAATGATTGAATGGTTAAAAGGTAACCCTACTGAGACTATAAATGTTTGCTGGCAGTAGAAGCCCTACCTATGACAACGAAGTCATTATGTAAGCTAAGTTGGAGAAATCTTCTTGTTTAATCATCATCAACCGATCAAGGCTTAAATAAACTTAGAATGTTTTTTATTTTTAAGATAGCAAAGGAATTGCAGAAACATTTTTCATTATATTCAGAGTTAGTGATTATCTAATTATTTTTAACTTATTTTTTCTACATTCAAAGGTTTCCAAATTAGGAAAGTCAGAATATTGCATTATATTCTCAGAGATAATTGTTTCTTCCAATGAATCGCCAATTGTTGCATTGTACAACAACCCCTCATTTCTTAAAAAAAATGACAAAAACTTTAATTAGAAATGGGTCCCTTTTTGATAAACTTAGTAAATTTAGTGATTTAATAAAATCGCTTGCCTGGCATTAATCATATCACACATGAAAACCTTTATCAAAAAGGCCTGATGCAATAGAATTATTATCCAAAACCTTTTGATAAAATATGAAATATCCTTTTGAAAAGTCATCATAAGTAGATCTCCAATGCAATAATGTGATCGGAGATCGCATATCACAAGGAGAAAATGATGCATCCCAAAAAATGCCTACACTAAACCTCTGATCCAATAATGTAATTGCAATCGGCAATCAAAGATATCACACGACACATAGCGAAAGTAATTTAAAATTCCCCGATTGTGATATCATAAAGTAAGGCATGCATTTCAAGAAATTACTGTCAAAAGGTATTATTTGCAAACATAAATCTTGAAAGCAGTAAATCAAACTATCTGCCAAATATACCTCTGCCTTATTAAATTGTTTACCTTTATCGCAATCGAAGAAATTAATCCAAAACATTAAAACTGACCCATTGGATCTCTTGATTGCAATTTGCAATTTATCGCTGATCGCTGATCAGGAGAGTCCAACAATATGTTTTAAAGTACCATGAAGCATATGCGCGATGCGATGGGTAATTATTACATTTATTTACTATGATTGGGGGTCATGATGGTCATTAATTTCACAGTTAAGGGTGAATCATTCGAGGATTTCACCTGTGGTGATACTTAATTACATTTGGTTTATCATATGTGAATTACCTTAACAGTTTTCATTCTGTATTAGCTTTCAGCAGAAATATTTCTCTGTACGTTTTCCATTTTATGTGCAGAACTACTCTGAGCTCATGATGATCCGGACTTAAAGAGGAATGCAATAAATTATAGAGATAACCATAAACATAGATATGCAGTGGAAATAATACTTCATTTCATTAATGTAAAACACTGAAATATGCTTACAAACAGTAATGGAAATAAACCAACTAGGGCGGTGGTAGCTTATCTCTGAGAAGAGATGTGGTGGCTACATGCCTCTAAACTGTGTTACAATGAGGCTCAAAGGCCTATTTATTGTTGAGAAACAATGGAAAACCCTTAACGTTCCAAAAGCTAACCCTAGAATATGAAACGCCAAACTGTGGGCCCCGTTTGGGTAAATTGGTACATCAACTTCCCAGGGTCGTAACTTTGGCATACAATCTCCATTTGATGCGTACAATAGCTCGTTAGAAAGATCTATCCGAGTACTACCACTTTGGGAAGGCCAACATCCATCCATGGACCCATGTTGCCCCCATATTTCCCAAAAAACGTCGTTTAGGGCCTCAAAACGACTCCAAAAGTTTAGGACCCGAAAAACTGCTAAAAATAGTAAGTTGTGCTACAATTAAGGAAACGGAAAATGCTGAGAGAAACAATAGTGGGGGTCTAGGTGGACTTTGCAGGTGGCCACCAACATCCACCTGGATCATTCCTCCCCCCTTAGGAAGCAATGGTCCCCATTGCATTGAGTTCCTCCATGAGATGAGGAAACTTTCGCTGAACTTGGTCCCTTGTGAGCCACTTCCCTTGGTGAAGGAGTTGGCGTGCTTTGACAACTCGATACAGTTGGACATTCTGTTGGCGAGTGTTCTTGATCTCTATGTCCATGATCCGATCAGTTGCAGCTTGTTCCATGTAATCTGGATTTAATTCTGTGGGTGTGAGCTGTTCTACAATGTCAGATGTGTCTAGCGATGGTGGAAAGTATGGCCGAAGGCAATCCACATTGAACACTGGGTGCAGGCCAAGGAATGGAGGAATGTTGAGCTCAAATTCATTGTCTCCCAAAGCCTTAGTAATGGTGTAAGGACCATATCAAAGTGGTCTCAGTTTCCGATAGGCTCCAGTAAGGCATTCCTTTTGCAAATGCAACTAGACTTTGTCGCCCACATGAAACTTGTGTGGCACCCGATGTTGATCATGTCGTTGCTTGTACTTGGAATTTGATTTCTCTAGAATGTCATGAACCTGCTAGCGAATATGTTGGATGTGCTCAATGAAGCTGGTTGCCTTGTCTGTTTCAGACTAGACATGAGCTGAATCTATGTGAATAGCTGCAAGTGGCATGGCCACATCAATGGGGCATAGTGGCCAGAACCCCAAGCCCACCTAAAAAGGGCTATGGCAAGTCGAGCTGTGAAGAGCTCGGTTGTAGCTGTGCTGAACATAGGGGAGAATATTTTCCCATGTGCGTGGATGCTTTGAGTTGTACATTCATAGAATGTGCACAATCATCCTATTGACAACCTCTATCTAGCCAGTAGTTTGAGGATGGAAGGTTGTGAACTTAGTGAGTTTAGTGTCCAGAATTGACCAGAGACTGGACCAAAATGTACTGAGGAACCGACTATCTAGATCTGAGATGATAGACTGTGGGATCCCAAAGTGCGCCCACACTCATTCAAAGAAGAGCTTAGCAGTGGCTTCTGCTGTGATATTCTTCTTGCAGGCTGCCATAATGGCCATCTTTGAGAACCTGGTGACGACCACAAAAACACAGTCATTTCCATGGTTAGTGGAAGGAAGGCCTGACATGTAATCCATGGAGATGGATTCCTAAGGTCGACTAGGGGTAGGTAGTGGGGCATAGAGGCCTTGCTTCTTGATGGTCGGTTTGGCAATGGCACGGGCAGTACATGATCTGATGTACTTCCCAACATCACGTCGAAGATTCGGCCAATAGAAATACTTTTGCAGTACTGCCACTGTTTTCTCGACCCCGAAATGCCCAGCAGCCCAACTGTAGTGTGCTTCCCAAATCATCTTGGCACGCTCACTAGAAGGAACACAAAGGTGACCCAGGTGGCATAACAGGGCATCCTAGAGGTGAAAATCTGGAACATGCCCACCTTCCAAGAGTGTCTAGTATGTGTGCCTGAATTCTGGGTCGCTTTTGTAGAGAAGTCGCCAATCAGAAGTCTTGTTCCCACAAGAGTTGAGCACAGTGGTTAACGCCATGATCGGTGGTCGACTAAGGCAATCTACAACATTATTGGTGTTGCCCTTCTTATACTTGATATTCAAGTGGAATTGTTGCAAGTATGTAGACCACCTCTGATGGTGATCATTCTGCAATTTCCCTTGGGTCTGTATGAACTGTAGGGGTCGGTGGTTTGTGTGGATGACTGTTTCCTTCCCCAAAATATAATGCTTCCATTGTTGGTAGGCCTGTACAATGGAATACATCTCTTTATCATAAGTGGGATACTTCCGGACTGTGTCTGAAAGTGTTTCACTATGATATGCCATTGGATGCCCATGTTGAGTAAGGACTACCCCAATAGCATAGTCAGAGGCATCTGTCTCAACCTCAAATGGTTGTTGTAGATCTGGTAACATGAGAACTATTGCTATGCAAAGGCGATCATTCAACTCTATGAATGCCTTCTTTTCAGATTCAGACCAAAAGAATTTTGCTTTCGCTCCTCCCTTGGTGACTTGACTCAAGGGCCAAGTGATATGAGAAAACCCCAACACGAACCCGCGGTAGAGGTTTGCAAGACCTAGAAAGCTGCGAAGCTCTGTCATAGTGGTTGGAGATGGCCAATCCCAAATGACTTGGATCTTGGCTGGATTCACATGCACCCCATGTTCATCAATAATGTGTCCTAGATACTAAACATGGGTCATGCCAAAAGTGCATTTCTTCAAATTGGCACATAGCTTATGTTGCCGCAGTGTTTTGACAACCTGTCGGATGTGGTGGAGGTGCTCTTTCCAACTCTGGTTGAAGATCAGAATGTCATCCGAGTATACCACTACAAATTAGTTGGTGAATGGCTGCAAGATTTCATCCATTAGCCTCATGAAGGTTGCAAGAGCATTCGTCAATTTGAAAGGCATAACCAACAATTCGAAAAGGGCCTCCTTGGCTTTGAAGGTAGTCTTCCACACATCAGAGGGTTCGATTGGTACTTGGTGATATCCTGACTTCAAATCGATCTTGCTGAAATATTTCACCCCCTTTAGTTGGTCCAAGAGGTCATCAATTTATGGATAATGATCTTGTTCAACGCCAGATAGTCAATACAGAGTCTCCAAGTCCCATCCTTCTTCTGTACCAACACGATCGGGCTGCCACAAGGCGATGAACTTGGACAGATGCAACCTTTCTGTCGGAGCTCCTAAATCTGCCTCTTGATTTCATCATTCTCCAGAATGGAGTGCCGATAAATTGGTCCATTGGGCAGTGACACACTTGGGGTCAGATCGATGGAGTTCTTGACCTAACAGTGCAGAGGAAGCCTCGCGGGGGAGGTGAAGATGTCCTCGTACTCCTCCACGACCTTGTCCATCTGTAGTTGTCATGCAGAGGGGCCCTGTCTGGAGGCTGTGGCCACCATCTTCTTCTTTCCTTGAGGGCGTATCATCAAGAAAACAAATTTCCTGATTTTGGAAATGAGCTTACTACATTGTTTTGCAGTAATCAAAGAGATGGTCATAGGCGGTGCTACCTCTGGTATCCTGTACAACTTATTTCCCAATGTAAAAATAACAACACAGGGCCTTGATTCATACATAGCATGTTGCTTCCACAAGTATGGTTGTCCTAATAATACATCACAAACTTCAAGGGGAGCAATGTCACACAATACCTCATCCATGAAGGGCTTGATGTTGTATGGAAGGTGACACTGCTGGCTCACGCGAAGATCCCGTCCTTGGTGAAGACACCCGATGGTGTATGGTTGTGGATGTGCTGTGGTCAGTAAGCCTAACTGCTTCACGACCTCTGCCAAAATGAGATTCTTTTGGCTTCCTATATTGACAATGAATTGTAGCGGTGAGCCCTTTACCCACATCTGGGAGTGGAAGAGACGCTCCTCCTCCTCTGGATCTTCGGGTTCATTTTTCTAGATCTTGGCAGTAGCAACAGTGGCATTAGGATCCTCATTAATGATCTACTTCCATTTTTCATTCCCCTTGTCAAGTTCTGACTCAGAGTCGCAACATGAATCTGATTTTGAAACCTTTAGTGTAGCCATCAGTGACTGCTTGGCCCGACACTCACTTGTGTTGTGAGTGGAGCTCTTATGGAACTCACACCATTTTCCCGTGTCCTTTCTTGGCTTCATGGCACTATTCTTTGCTTGCAGCTTTGGTGAGTTATCTTGGGCTGCCCCACCTTGGCTATGTCCATTGTTCTGTGGTTTAGGGGCACCTTTCCCTTGCTTTGGGTTCACAGACCCAAAGTCTCACTTCTTTTGTTTAAACTTCTGCTCAACGTTGATGGCATATCGGTATGCTGTGCCGAGTGAGGAGATGTTCAGGAATTCTATTTCTTTCTTGATGTACTTGTGCAAGCAGCCACTGTATTTGAGTATCAAATGCTGCTTCGAATCCTTGATACCCAACTTTGTGCGAAGGGTATGGAAAGATTAGTGAACTCCAACACATCTTGGTCCCTTCCCTACTGCAGCGTGGTCCACTTTATGTATTCATCCTCATAGCTTCCAACAGCGTGGTACTGCTCCTTGATGGCATCTCGGAATGAATTCCAGGTGGGTGCAGCTGAAAATAGTGAACTGGTACTTTCATCCTTCTGCTGGCAGTAGGTTTCCCACTAATCCTTGACGTGGGGTGCTGCTCTGAGAAGAGCGAAAACAATCTTTTCCCAACTCAAAAATTCATGAATAGAAAAATAACCCTCTAATAGATTTAACCATTTATCTACGGCATCTGTGTCTATCTAACCCTCAAATATGGGGACTTCAAAATTAACTTGTACCTTAAAGGGCATGGCGTTTCCAGAGTAGTTGCTGGAAGCCGATGTGTTGCTTTTGGGTAGTTGTTGAAGGATCTGGGCAAAGTTGTCCATCATCGCGTTCTGTTGTCACTCGAGGGCTTCTTCGAGCAAGATTTTGATAGGATCTCCTACCCCCTCGTCTTTCTCCTCATCCGCCATGGGAGGCCATCAGAATTTGTGAGGCTAGTCTTGCAAAGGTTCGAACAGTTCAAGCCCTAACTCCTTATATCCCGACCTCATTGGGGACATGCAAAGAAAAATAGAGAAAAAGTAGACCGCTTTGATACCACTGATCCAAACTTAAACAGGAATGCAACAAATTATAGAGATAACCATAAACATAGATGTGCAGTGGAAATAGTACTTCATTTCATTAATGTAAAATACTAAAATATGCTTACAAACAGTAAAGGAAATAAACCATCTAGGGTAGTAGCTTATTTCTGAGAAGAGATGTGGTGGCTACATGCCTTTGAACTGTGTTACAATGAGGCTCAAAGGCCTATTTATTGTTGAGAAATAATGGAAAACCCTTAACATTCCAAAACCTAACCCTAGAAGATGAAACGCCAAAATGTGGGCCCCGTTTGGGTAAATTGGTACATCAACTTTCCAGGGTCGTAACTTTGGCATACGATCTCCATTTTATGCGTACAATAGCTCATTAGAAAGATCTATTCGAGTACTATGGAAAGCCCATTATAACAACCACATGTATAGAATTTTTCGTGGTTTTATTCTTCTTGTACATTATGCCATGTTCAATAAGCCTACTCCTAGGTTATCCGAGGAGGCAACGGTTGACTTAACTACAGTTGGCAGTTGGTTTGGAGAAGAAAAATTCACCTATATAAGGATTTTCAATAGTCTTACTGATCCTCATGTTCTTCCTCTATACATCCCCGATAAACTATTGGCCCGAGAATTAGCATATCAGATGACAGTTGCAAGGATGTCAAAGACCCTCAGGGATTCTAAGAAACACATGTGGCCTACATTTCCCCTTCGGTGTGGTGCCTTTAACCTGCATGAATTTAAACATGTAGAGAAAGAGGCCAAGAAAATCAAGTTTTTAAAACTTACAACTATTCCAAAAAGGTAGCATGACCCTAGAAAGGTTTCCTACAATGTTACCTCTCAGACTAAAATCACCAGATTTGATCACAAAGAGGATAGCTTTGATGACTTGTTTGCTTCGACATAAATATTTTCCCAAGTTAAGGAAATGGCTAAGACTAAATTGGGAACACAAGGATTAGAGAAATTCAATAGGCTCAGGGCCGAGAGATTGGAAACCCTGCCCCTAGATTTATTAAAAAAGGCATTTGTGGTATGACCTCAAGGCTACATTGAGGAGAAAATTACTAAGAATGCTCCTGAAATTGAAAAGGTTCTTGAGAAGAAGAAGACACTAGAATAGTAGTAGAAGTAGGCAACAGTTAGTGAACCCCTTGATACACACATTAATGTTGACCCTAAGTTAATCAAGGAATGGGAAAATTTTGATTCTATCATCAGTAACCCAGAAAACAC
The DNA here is from genome assembly GCA_000404065.3 of Pinus taeda. Classification (NCBI taxonomy): domain Eukaryota; kingdom Viridiplantae; phylum Streptophyta; class Pinopsida; order Pinales; family Pinaceae; genus Pinus; species Pinus taeda. The sequence goes on from APFE031671175.1 coordinate 72,381, forward strand.
CCAAGGGTTCACTATACTAGAGATGTCTACAACACAGAAATCAATAGTCAACATAGTTCCAATTGTAGGAACAAGCAGCCCACCCAAGCTTCATAAAGACATAGAGATCATCCCTGAAAATCCCACTAATGAGTTTGTTTTGCATATAGAAGAAATACCACCACTAGATGTCTTCTACAGCCCTAAGCATAGGCTTGTAGTCAAAAGAGAGAGGAAGAAGAGGAAAATTGATCACTCTCTTTTTTTGACTCAGATGGAAATGATGAATGTGGTATGGAAGGAGGAAATAAATCCCTCCAAATATTTAACCAATTTTTCTCAGTATGCTAGAGCATATACAACAGCAACAATAGATAAGGCTTCAGAGATTAGTCATTTGTTGAAGGAAAAAGATTAGGAAATCATTTAGCTAGAGGAACAATCGGTAGAACGACAACAAAAAATAGAGTAGCTTGAATAGCAGTTGGGAGAATAGATACAACTTAATGAACAATTGAATGAGCAATTAATTAATGAAAATTAGATAATTGATGAACAAGCCATCCATAAGTAGCAAGAGTTGTCTCAAGCACTGAGCAAACTACAGGTATTGAATAAGCAGGTGAAGAAATCAAAAGAACAACAGATCACTCAAATGAAAGATCAAATAAACCAATTAAAAGGGTATCCCCGGGTGGATGAATTCAAAACTGAAGCCCTGGAAATGACCAAGGCTTTATCCCGGCAATTGGACCTCTTGTGTCATAATATATCATTAGTCATTCCTTCAGCATCTATGATCGAAAAATAAGTGGATGCAAGGCTTGAGTTAGAGAAGGCAGATGAAAGATTAACTAATTTTCTATCTTGGCAAGATTCAAATGAAGTAAAAGATGCCAATCTACCAAAAATACAGTAGTCACATAAAGAAATTCTATTTTCTGAATGGGAGTCTCAATTACTAAAAGCTAAGAGAGCTACATCTAGATGTAGATCAACAAAAAATAATCTAATTGAATTAATTAAAAATAGTATGTATTTATCTAATCTAATAACAGAATTCTCTCCAAGCAAACTCCCAAAGGTAAAATCATTAGAACAACAGTGGAAACAAGAGCTGATGCAAAGAGAAAAAATGATTAGAGGCATTCACATCCTAACATGGGAAACATTTTGGTTTTTCCTTTTAAAACCACACAGTCAGCAAATGGTGCTGAAGTGTCTCATAGAAGCGATCAGCCACATGATCACCGAACTTATCGATGCCACATTTACAACTCAGTTACACTCTTGTATGAGTCAGCCACTAGAGGTCCAGCCAATGGTTTCCATTTGCCAACTGCAATAACAAGAAGATAAGCCGATACAGTGAATCCTTTTGACCGACTGCAGCACCACTATTTCAAGATAAATCCCATATTTTTGTGCTTTTGGTTATACCAGCTCATAGTGACTTTCTTTCTTATTTTGTTATTTTTTGTAGTATTTATAGACCCTTTCATGTTTTTGGAAAGGCTGTGCAATTTTGTATTAAGACTTAAATTGGAGGTTGCACTATTGTACTTCTGATATATATTTTTTATACAAGACTGGATCAGAATTCTGAATTTTCACAAAGAAATCTTTTATGAGATATGCACTTTTGCTTCCTATGAAAGTATTCCCAAACTAGAAGGCAAAATTTGAATGCGATTCACATTGGAGGAGATCCAAATGCATAGAGTATTTTTTTTTTTTTGAAATGTTCGGTTGCTATGTATTATATTCTGAAAAAAAAACAGGGATTTCGAATCCTCTGGTACATAGTATGCGCAGACTGAGAAAGAACAAGGGGTTTACAAAAAGAGGCTACCCCCTTGCTCCTTAGTTTGCTTTTTTTGCTACTATTAAAGGCAGCACTACTATAGATTCTAATGAAGGAGAATAACAAAAAAATACATTTAAAGTTCATTCAGATGATCATGATGTGCTGGATGTGTCTTGCCGTTGATTCCTCCGGCTGGTCTTCTTTAGCTTCTTGTTTGACGCTGGAGGAGCTAGTGGCGATGGCATGCTTTTCCATCATGAATTTCAGAATGGAAATTGATTCTTGGGCATGGGCGCAGCGGTTGATGAGCTGCCTGAATTGCTCTTGGAGGGAAGCAGCCTTGTGCATAAAAAGCTGGATTTCTGCTTTATATTTTTCAGTGTTAATGCGGTCCTGTTCAAATAGTCTTCTGTTTTGCTCGTCAAGGCGCCTGTCGTGCTCTTCTAATCTTCCTTCCAATAATCTTTTCTTGTCATCTAACATTGACTGCTGAGTCCTGATTTCCTCTAACTCGGCTTGCAGATCAGCACAGTGAAAACAATCCTCACTGCGCACCATTGAAGGAGGAATGATGCGATGGGGGAAGTAGGTGAAAACAGAGGTCAGGTGGGCAGGAGAAATGGGAGCGTTATTTGATGTTCTGACGTGATGATAGATTCTGAATATGCTGTCGGGAGAAAAAGAGAATCCCGCTTTCAAAGCAACTGTTACTGCTGAGTATTTGGGAGGGGGCTTATTGCGCGAGACTGAGGGAAAAAATACCAGATGTCGGATGAGGGTGTAGCAGACAGGACAGAAGGGAGTATCAGAGGTGAGGGCGGAGAAAAGGTGAGGGGAGGGAGCTGTTGAGAGCTCGCTGGAGAGACGGGAGGTGGGAAAGAGATTGAGATAGAGGAAGGATGAGCAGGGGAGAGCGGGGAATGCCGGGAAAAGACGAAGAGGGGAAGGCGCTGTATGTTTAGATGGAGGAGCTGCAAGACGAAACGCCCTGCAGAGCCAAACTTGAGCATTCCTGTAGATCACCGTGACAGTAGTTAGAATAAAACTGAACAAAGTAAAGTGAGGTGATACCAGAGGATTGTTCCTTCTGGAACTCTGAGTGGAGACGCTTGCTTCAAATAGAAGTTGCTGCACATTCTCTTGGTCGCAGTGGGTGACACTTTGGTTACTGATGATCATATTTATAGATTGGATCAAACCATGGGTAAATTCCCAAACTGGAGTCAGAATCACGGGAATGGTGAGGTTCTGCCCAAAATCTTTCGGGCAATCTTCTTTTGCTGTATCTTTAAGCCTGATGTCGGCGCTGAATTGAGTTGTTTTTCCTTGTTGACAGGTGATCATCTCTGTCGAGGTTCGAATTTGCCTGATTGTGCATAATACACTCTCTGCAGTTTGTCCTGCAACTGTGGAGACCATGCCCTCCGCACACTTGATGACCAAGCGAATCTGGGCAGTACCAAGATTGTTATGAGTCATGGCAGTGGTTGAAAACTTTCTCTGTTATTGTGCCTTAGCATACCTTCCTGCCTTCCTACTGCATTATTCACGCACTTGTCTACTTTTGTGTTTAGCGTGCGAAGAATATGGTAGAACTTGATGTTTTCAAAGTGATTGAGGAGGAGCCTTATGCGCTCAATGTGTTGCTGGAGGTTACTGTTGGGGGATCGCTGATTGTAGGTCATAAGGCGAATGATTATAGTAGAGTCCCCAAAAACTAGTGCCTTTCTGATACCCATATTTTTTAATTGTATTAGTCCTTGGTATAGGGCTAATGCCTCTGCGTTGTTGTTTGTTTTTCTTCCCAGACTCCATTCATAGCTGCAGATTTCATCCCCAGACTTATTTAATATAACTCCTCCCGCTCCTGCTTGGCCTGGGTTTGACTTTGATGCACCATCAAAGTATAAAGTTGAGCAGTTACTGCTCTGTATCCATATCTTGTAATCCTGAACTGGTAGTCTGATTTCCCACTCCCTGGCTTGTGCTAGCTACTGTCTATCCATTCTCTGAGTCTCCTGATGTTGACCTGGCCGGTCCAGTATATGCCTGATGACTGATCTTTCTTCCACTGAGTAATCTTCTGCTTGAATTTTTCCTTTATTCTTTGCTCCTATTGTCTCTTGCACCAAGGTGTGGGATTTGTTGCATGTCGTTTGAACATTGCTCTCTTTGTTTTGGAAGATCTTTTTGTTTCTTGTGAGCCAAATTCTCCAGAGTAAGTTATGAGGAATGATAGCCCAAATTCTTTTAACAATCTTGCTCCTCTTGTCTTTCCATGGGTAGTTCTTTTTCCATTCACATATTGTCTCTGAAATGCTTTGCTGGGGTTGCCAATTTATATTGCCCAAGGATGACAATTTGATCCAGCATCTCTTGGCGAAAGGGCAGTCAAGGAACAAGTGTTGAATTGTTTCCTCTGCTGAGCAACAGTTGGGGCATCTTGATGGCCTGTTGATCCCTCTCTTTCTTAAGTTTTCAGCTGTGAGGACTTTGCCTTTTAGCAACAGCCAGGTGAAGAATTTGATTTTGGGGATGGCCTCAGATTTCCAAATTATCCGCCAATGGTTCCAGATGGGGATCTGATATGTGCTATTACAGATATAGTGGTGCCCAGATTTGATGGTATAGCTTGAACCCGTGGGGTCCCATCAAAATCCGTCTGCTGCTCCTTTTTTTATGGGGGATATGTTCTGAAGATTATTATGGAGGGCTTTGAGGCTTGCTTCTAAAGCTGATGGAGTGGCTGGAAATTCCCAATTAGTCCAGGCACCTGTGTCTACATCCCATTTCGATATTTGGTCTAGCCTCTGGATGCCTTTACAATTGAGATGGTGTATGATGGGAACAGCTTCTTCAATTGTATTTAGAGGTTGGAGACCCATTATATTGTCAGTGGCATAGTTGATGCTGTCCCCTCCTCCAGGGATCTTTGAGGTGTTTTGTTTGAGGAAGGGGATTGCTTTCTTGCAGAGGTGCCAAATTTTGGTGGAGTCTCTGTTGGGAATGTCAATTTCAAGAAGTCTTTGCCTTTTGACATTGAGGTATTTACTTTCTATGACCTGTTTCCACTAGGCTTTTGGCTCATTGATTAACCTCCAGGCCATTTTGATCCCAAATGCCAAATTTAGGATTTTGGGGGCTCTTATTCCCATACCACCTCTGTCCTGAGATTGGATTACACTTTTCCAACTGACCAAATTAAATCTATATTTTTATTTTTTCCCTCCTTGCCATAAGAAATTTCGGAGGGCGATTTCCAGCTTATGATGAAAACTAGCAGGAGCTTGATAAAGAGTAAATCGGTATAGAGGTAAGGAGGATATACCTGATTTAAGGAGAATTATCCTGCCTCCTGGATTGAGCCATTGAGTTCCCCATTGTTGAACCTTCCTCTTGACTTTGTCTATTATTTCATTCCAAGTAGCTGCTTTTAATGGTCCCAGACTGACCGACATCCCAAGGTAGGTAAAGTGATCCCAGTTTGCTTTGTAATCAACTCCAAAGATGTTGGCGATGCTGTGAGCAGTTTGGTTGGAAATATTCCAGCCATAGATGCAACTTTTGTGAAAGTTGACCTCTCCCCCAGAGTACTCCATAAATTTGTCTAGGAGAGTCTTGAAGCGCCTTGCAATGGTAGTGGAAGCTCCTCCAATCAGGAGAGTGTCATCAGCAAATTGGGAGTGGTTGATGTTCTTGACTCCGTTCCCGAATTTTATGCCAGAGATGAGGCCAACTCTTCTGTTGTGTTCTAGAGCACTGCTAAAGGATTCAGCCATAAGAATGAAAAGATAAGGGGAGAGAGGGCAGCCTTGCCTCAACCCTCGGGAGGATTCGAAGGCATCACAAGGGCGCCCATTAATCAGAGGCGATATCCAGGGGCCTGGTATGCAGGCGGAAATGGTACTGATAAAGGCAGAGTTGAATCCCATTTTCCTCAAGACAGCAAATAGGAAGGAATGTCTTACCCGGTCAAATGCATTGGCTAAGTCGAGCTTGAGAACGAAACCTTTCTCTTGCCTAGATGTGATGGAATGAATGGCTTCTTGGACCAAGGTAATTGTGTCATGGATTTGCCTGTTAGATAAAAATCCCCCTTGATTTTCAGAGATAAGGGATGGAAGGAGGGGCTGGAGTCTAGAAGCTATGATTTTTGTGAAAATCTTATATAAGGAATTACACAGAGAAATTGGTCGAAACCTAGAGAAGGAAGTGGGTCGATTTTCCTTGGGAATGAGGGCAACGAAGGTTGAGTTTGTGAAGCCCCCCATTTTCCCTTTTCTTTGGATTCCCCTCAACATCTTTGCCAGGTCTTTTCTTATTAGATGCCAATGATCCCTGTAAAAATTGATTGGGAAACCATCTGGGCCTAGAGACTTGTCCGGTTGCAGGGTCCAGATAGCCTTCCTGATTTCCTCCTCCGTTATTTCTCGATTTAGACTGTCATTCACCTCTTGGGAAATGCCTTTCGGAAGATGCTGCAACAGCTCAGTGTAGTTGGTTTCTTCTTGGTTTTCAGTAAGAAGGTTTTTGAAGTGAAGTGAGGCAGCCCTCTTGATGGCTTCTTGATTATTATGCTAGCTGCCTTGATTATCAGTAATAGCATTTACATTGTTCCTTATCTTCTTGACTGTGGCTTGCTTGTGGAAGTAGGCAGTGTTTTTGTCTCCTTCTTTCAGCCATAGCTGTCTTCATTTAATTCTCCACTTGGTTTCTTCCACTCTCTTGATGTGCATTAGTTGCCCTTGTATTTCCCACTCCTTGTTTTTTAGCTAGTGGGTAAACCCTTGATCTTCAATTTGTTTTTGGATTTCCTCCAAGTCTTGCTATATTTTTTTTTTAATCTTTTCTGGCTCTTGATAGCTGACTTTTGCCCAGTCTTTGAGATCTTTTCTTGTGCTTCTGATTTTAGTCTCCCATATGTGGCTAGGAGAGCCTTCTACATGATGTTTCCAGGTGGTTTCTATGATAGCTTCAGCCTCTGCATTGTTTCTCCACAGTGGATTATACCTGAACGGGATTGGTCCCAGCTGAGAATGGGAATCCATTGTTAGGAGGATGGGAAAGTGGTCTGAGGCCGTAGCACTGAGAATTTTTGTGTGACCCGCCGCAAAGGAGGAAAGAAAGGAGATGTTAACCAGAATTCTATCCAATCGTTCCATGATATTGCTTGGTCCCAACCTTCTATTATTCCAGGTGTATTTTCGATTTTTTGGGATGATATCAATCAATTCGTGATCAGACATTATTCCTTCCAGCTGACTTCTGAAGGGGTTGTGGATGAAATTTCCCCCTCTTTTCTCATTCGCGTGGAGGACTAAGTTAAAGTCTCCAGCCAGTATGATATTTGGGTTCTGCTCGTTATCTATGTCTTCTTTCAGATCCTTCCAACACTGTTCCTTTTCTCGATAGTGATTGGGGATGTAAACATTGTAAATGATGAGATCACAACTCTCATCTTTGTTACTTAGATTAGTCTTTAACCAATTTTGATTTAAGAAGGATGACTTGCAATCCCAGTGTTGATTATTCCACATGGTAGTAATTCTTCCAGATGCTCCTCTGGAGTTGTTGCTGGCCCTTGAGAAGTTTTTTTGGGCATCTACAATTCTCTGCATTTCATGTTGGCTTTGTTTGGTTTCTTGAATCAACATTATTTCAGGTCTTTCTATTTGGAGAAGATCTCTTAAGGCAGCTAATTTGGAGGGGTGCCCCATGCCCCTGCTGTTCCAAGATAAGAGCTTCATCATGGGGCGTTCGAATGAGGAGGTGCTCGCCTCTCGTGGTCTTTTCCAGCTGTTTATTTTTCTTGGGATCCTGTCATGAAAGATTCCATAGGGGATTGGATCCCCAGGGCAATATCTTTTTGAGTGCTTTCTTCCCGATGCTGTTTGGCTGTCTTTCTTCCTGGTCCAAGCTTCTTATGGAGATCACTTGAAGTGCCAATATCTTTTGAAGAAATTCTAGTGGTTCTAGGACGGGGAGGGTCAGAGGAAGGTTGTGAGACGATCGAGGTGATCAAGGGCGGATCAGACAATTCCAAGGAGGGCTGCTCAGATTGAGGATCATCAGAGGATAAAATAAGGAAAGGATTGGAGGATGAGGGGAAGGAAGGTTCTTGGGAAGGGCCCGAGGGTTTGGGATGTGGCGAGTTGGGGCGGAGGGAGGAAGGGCTCGGATGTTCAGAAGATGGTTCAGGTTTGGATGGTGGAGCTGCTTTCTTTTTTTTCACAGTTTCCCATTGTCCTCCTTGGTCTTCAGCTTCCAAGTTGGTTACTTTTGTGCATCTATTAGCAAAATGACCGTATTCATGACATACCTTGCATTTAAATGGTATTTTCTCGTAATCTAGCTGTTGTATGTGGCTCCATTCATCCACCTTCAGCTTGATGGCTTCCGGCAGTCCTTTCCCGAGGCCCACTTCTACGCAGATCCTTGCACAGGCTTGCATGTTGTCTTTGGGCTCACTTCTGTCAATGTATTTTCCTACTGCATTCCCGATTTCTTTGACCAATTCGTCTCCCCAACAATGTAAGGGCAGATGGGGAAGACGGACCCATACTGGAACCGCATTAGGGATGTCTAGCTCTGGATCGGAATCAGGGGTCCACTTGTTTAGATATAGTCCTCGAGAGTCCATGAAATAAGGCCCGTTCCTGAATATCAGGTCCTTATCTACTTTGGTTTCAAAATGAAAGGTGTAGTAACCTTTGCCACAGAAGCGAATTGAAATCTTTCCTTGTATTTTATCAGACCAGTTCCTTTCCACCCATCTTTGGATTGTTCTTGGTGAGGGCCATAAGCCTGTAAACTGTCCTATGAGTCCTTTTTCTGCTAGTGATAGAGCTGCCATTCGAGGAAGTGAAGGAGGCAGCCGAACTTCTTGGAGGATATCCAGCTTCTTAACAAATCTTGAAGTTGTTGGTTTAGGTCGAGCAGGGGGAAGAGACTTTACCAAATCTGAGAAGGCTTTTTCCGCATCCTCGTGGGAAGGATCTGAATGGGCCATGGCTGGAGCCAGGGCCTGAAATGCAGGCCTCGTGGCCGAGGCCGAGGCGGCGGCACAGCAGCAGCTCGCAGGTTTCCTAGGTCTTCACGCTCCAGCTCCGCTCCGCTCCCGATCTGTCCACCAACTCACCATCCAAATGCATACAGTATTACTATCTATGTTTTCGTTTTATTTTTCTATGTGAATTGGCATCTATCAACTTTTCTATTATATGTATCTGTATATATATATATATATATATATATATATGTGTGTGTGTGTGTGGTGTGTGTGTGTGTGTGTTTCTACAACAATTCTTTAACTTGTCACTTTTGAATTTTTCTGAGTTGTCATCTTTTAAATATACATATGTCAGTGATATATTACGATCAGTGCCATAATGATTTAATTATTACTTTGTTCAATTAATTGAACAAAGTAATCATCACACGAATGAAATATTTCCATGTTATGAATAAGTCATCTTTATGTTTATTTGTTCATAGAAACAATCAAGAATCGCATTGTTAGAAGGATTCCCAGGATAGATTAGTTACCTTTGTATATTTTTGCACTTTATAATAGAGCACTTATCACTCCTGGTATACATTACAAGCCAATCACCTATCAACTCATATATCTGTTAAGAATTTACTGCACAACATAAATAATTACTGAGAGGAATAAATATAAAAATTAACCAGCAATAACCATAAACACATAAATACACATGTTTATCCGGGAAAACCCCAAATCCGGGGAAAAACCCAATCATAATGAAATTTCATTATCCTTGGCCAAAACCCTGGCCAATCCGGCCAAGTGAGCCTTCACCGCTCACCTCCAGGCCATGCATTACAATGAAGTCCTTCCAGCCTTTTATAGGCTCCATTACATATAATACCACGGGCAGAATACCATGGGTGCACAATACCATGTGCCCCAAAACCATCACTATTTAACCTCGTCAACTTTTGACTCTATCCTGAGTCAAGTTTACCTAACAATTTCCCCCCTTAAACTTGACTTGGGGTTCCTTGACTAACTCCAGCCAAACCTGCTAAGTGAGACAATCCCGCTCACTCTAGCTCTTACCCCCCTCAAAGTTTTTACTTGGGGTATTGTTAACCTGACATCCCCCCTATCACCTAGGTCTAACCCAGACTTTACCGGTGATCACCAAGGGGTACACATGCCTTACCAGGTCTTACAGTAGTATGCCCATTTACATGCAATAATTTTGACTTCATTAATTATTATTTTTTTTTGTTTACTGCTGCTGTGATTTTGATCCATCCTCTCAACAGGTGACGGGTTCAATTCTTGATCCCATCAGATTTCGCGTTTTCATGCTCGCTGAATTCATTTTTCGTGATTGCTTCCTTGATCTCGCATTTCAACTCCTGCAATGCTTTCCTCTCTGATTCCTTCAAATCAGAAATGAAGTTGCTCTACTCCTTGAATGAAGTCAGCCATGGCTCTGTTACAGGACTGCTCTCTGCAACACCATTTCCATTGGGCTAAAATAAATCCTTCATTGAAGGCATACATTCGAAGCCCAAACCCTCAACCATGGCTCTGATACCAATTGTTAAGAAATTTACCGCACAAGAACATAAATTAATTACCGAGAGGAATAAATATAAAATTAACCAGCAATAACCATAAACACATAAATACACATGTTTATCCGTGAAAACCCCAAATCCGGGGAAAAACCCAATCATAATGAAATTTCATTATCCTTGGCCAAAACCCTGGCCAATCCGGCCAAGTGAGCCTTCACGCTCACCTCCAGGCCATGCATTACAATGAAGTCCTTCCAGCCTTTTATAGGCTCCATTACATATAATACCACGGGCAGAATACCATGGGTGCACAAATACCATGTGCCCCAAAACCATCACTGTTTAACCTGGTCAACTTTGACTATATCCTGAGTCAAGTTTACCTAACAATTCTGTCAATTGTGTTGATAGTACCTTGAGGACCATTTTCATTATTGGTTGTTTCTCTCGTGCTTGTTAACAATTTACATCATTTACTGGTATCAAGCGATTTTATAGCATGTTCGATGTCAACACATATGTTCACATGTTAGAATTTATACTTTGATTAGGTCATGTTGGAGCGCAAGACCCTGGGGTCAGATTACAAAAGTCCAAGATGCAAGGCAATGTGATATGACTGTGCTGATATGCATGTCTCTTTCAGATGGATGGTTGTGACCATGCCATGAGATATCATATGTGATCCTTCTCATTATTGGATGGTTGCAACCATACCCTCATTTTGATATGGTCGTCTTTATCAGATGGTTGCGCACATGCATGGGTCCATTTACATGATCATTCTCTAAATGGTGGTGTCCATACCATGATTCATGTAACATTTTAAAGAGTTTTCAATAGTATATGTATATTTGTACTTTCTTGTAGGTTTTTTGATGATAGACTCCAATTCCTTGCACTAATTCATAAAGCATTTCATCCCTCACTCTAGTTCAGCCTTCACGCATTAGGGGGCATATGCTACACAAAATTTTGTCACTATCCATGTACTCCCTGTTCCTAGATCCTAGAGTACCTCTATAGTGAACCCTACACGTTTTCCCTTCACGAACACACTCCCATTGTGTCCCCCTTCATGAGCAGAACAATTCCCTTTTGCACCATTTCCCACAAATCTTCTGTGTTTCCCAGTTTACAAGGCCGACGCTAATGACCTTTGTCCTCCTTGTGCCGATATACAAGGATTAACACTGTCCCTAGTGCTGACTCGAGTGACTAAGCTTTGTTTGAGTCGCTTTGATCCCCTTTCAAAAAGTTTTTTAAATAAGGAGCCAAAGCTTCGTAACGAAAGTCTGGTAAATGGTTGAGCTTGATGGAGTTGAGGATCTCAGTCCAGGCTCCTTTCCCCTATAAGGATGGAAATACCTCAAGAGATAAGACCTTCTGCCATGAGAAGACGAACCATCTCCCATCCATTCATGCTATATAAACCTCCATTTTTCCCAAACACAAACTAGTGTTAATGTTGGTGTGCTAGTGCTAATTAATTTTGGAGTAAACATCAAGTCATTCATAGTTGTAGCTCTCTAGTTGTGTGTGAGCGAGAAGTGTGAATTTGGTTTAGTGTGAAGCCTAGAGGGAAGAGCGTTAAGACTATAATTGTTGAGGCCATAATGGAACGCTAATGGAAGTGTGTGGGAACCTAGTTTTGTGAGAGGAGAACAACAACGTCAAGACAATGGTTTTAATCTCTTCTTGATTTAATATATATGCAACTATCAATTGATTTCCTACATAATGTGTCATCTCACATTTTTATATCTTAATGTTTCTTGACTTGTTAATTAGGTTGAATTAGAATTTGTGTATTATCACGGTTGTTGTTTTCTGTTGTTTACTTGTTTCAAGTGTTTGAACAAGGAAACAGGAGACAATTGTAGCGAGAAGGCAATGTCATTACCAAATAGAATAAGTGTACTAAGATGTAGGCCCTCTTAGGTGGTTCTAACATAAGTAAATATCAATAGAATGTATCAGTTGTGGCTAGACCCATTATCAGGCTAGAGTAATTGTTTGTGTCCACACTCATAATTTTACTTCACCACAAAGGGGGAACGCCTCTTCCAGACACAAATATGGGTACAAGATTATCCATTACAGTTCATTGTTGATAGCAGGAGCAAAAAGAAACTCATTTCAGCAAAGATCGTGAAGCGGTTTGGCCTAAATACTACCACACATTCACAATCGTACACCATCAGGTGGCTTCACCAAGGACAATATCTTCACGTTATCCAGTGGTGTCACCTTTCCTACAATGTCAAGCCCTTGATAGATGAGGTACTATGTGTTGTTTATCCTCTTGAAGTTTGTGATGTATTGTTAGAAAAACCATACCTTTGGAAATGACATACTATATATAAGTCTACACCTCACTCTGTGATTATTTCCTTAGCCAACAAGTTATAGAGTGTTGGGTGTGGAGCCTGATTATCTTATGTATTCAAAAGGTTTCAACTGGATGTATACCTCAGGAAGATTGTAAAGCCCTCCATGCAGGCGTGTGCGAGGGAGACTTGTCCCTCCCACAGAGGTTGGGGAGGGCAGGGAGGGGCATTCACCTGACTGGGGGATCCGAGGGCCAGCGGTCCCCGGTGGGGGTTACGGGGGCAGTGTCCCCGAAGCTAAAAACATATGTAAAATTTCCTTATAAAAGTATAGTAATTTCTAGTCAATCTGGGCCGTTCATAAGTGGATGATGTGATAGTAAAAATTATGCTTAGTTTAGGGTTTTTTTCCCTAGAAGGAAATCCCTCACTATATATGAGGGAATTGTATTGCATCTATGTATATCTATATTCTAAGTGAGGAAGAGAGAGGAGATTTAGAGTGAAGAGGGAATTACAGCAAATTTGTTGTAGGTTGTATCTCTTCAGTTTGGTGGATAATATAATAAAAGAAGGACTGGCTGTTTCTCCGTGGACGTAGCCCAAACTGAGTGAACCACATATATCTGTGTCTCTCTTGTTTTATGCATTTCCTGTGTTTATATTTCTGCAATATTTTATGTGTTCCATTTCTCTGTAATATATAATTTTCTAGCAACTGGTATGAGAGCCAAAGGTCTATTTGGATGATAAACTCGTAAGAGAGAGAGGGGTTCCTGGTTTGAGTGGGAGCAATGGTGGAAGATGGTAGGTTTAGGGTCGAAAAAATCAACGGCCAAAACTACCAATTGTGGAAGATGCAGATGGAAGATTATCTGTATCAGAGAGATTTGTAACTACCATTGAGTGAAAATACAAAGAAGCCGACAAGTATGATAGACACAGAATGGAATATCCTCGACAAAAAGGCACTTGGGACAATACGGCTATGCCTAGCGACGTCGGTAGCATTTAATATTTCAAAGGAAACGGCAACAAAGGGTTTAATGTTGACATTGGCCAAACTATATGAAAAACCCTTGGCTTCAAATAAGGTATTTCTTATGAAGCATTTATTTAATATGAATATGTCCAAAGCTGGATCTATAGCAGACCATTTAAATGATTTTAATACAGTTACAAGTTAGTTAACCTCTGTAGGGGTAACTTTTGATGATGAAGTTAGGGCTCTGTTATTTCTGTGCTCATTACCACAAAGTAGGAATGGTTTAGTTATGGCCATTAGTAACTCTATCTCTGGATCTAGTACTTTAAAGTTCGATGATTTTGATTATGCAATCTTTAGCGAGGAAATGCGACGGAAAAGCTCCAGTGAGACATCAGCTAATGCTTTGACTAGAGAGACTAGAGGAAGAAAAATGGAAACAGGAAACAGCCCAAGATATCGCAGTAAGTCAAGAAAAGGCAGATCTAAGTCTAGATCAGGGATAGTGCATTGGAAATGAAGGAAGAAATGACACCTGAATAAATACTGCAAGTCTCAGAAGGGAAAAGAAGGAGATGCACAGCAAGAAACTAATCATGAAGTGAATGTAACAAGTGATGTGTTGCAAGATGCTTTGATCCTTTCATTACAAAATATTATTGATGCCTGGGTGGTAGATTCAACGACCTCATTCCATGCCACACCTAATAGGAAACATTTTTATGATTATGTTCAAGGAGATTTTGGACAAGTTCGACTGGGTGATGAGAAACCTTGTAAAATCATTGGAATGGGTACAGTTTTCATAAAACAACAAAATGGAAATCAGTGGCTATTGAAGGAGGTAAGGGATGTTCCAGATCTGAAAAAAAAAAAAATCTAATTTCAACAGGGTAGTCGGGAGGTGAAGATTGCGTAACTACTTTCACAGATAAAACCTGGAAGGTCACTAAAGGATCCTCGATAAAAGCGAAAGGAGGAAAGGTCGGTACATTGTATTTATGCAATGAACACATATTTCATTAAATATGGAAGTATTCAGTGGATCTAGAATTTAGAACTTTAACTAGATTAAGTTTTTTCAAAATGGGGAATTAGAAAGTCACTTAATTCACTAATTTTAATGTAGATATTCACCATTTTTGTGTAAAAATTATCATGATAAACTTTATAAAACAAATTTATATAAACTTGCTAAAACAAATCTTTCACATTTTAATCTTGGATTCCTTACATTATCCATTTTAATATTTTTTATGGTTTATAGTAAAAAATAAGTTTGTTGAGGTTATTTTATGAAAATAATGATGCATATGTTACTATTATTAATCCATTTAATTATAATCTGATATATTAAATATCATGTATGTGTTAAGTCATGATTATTACTAAGGCAGTGTTGGCACAATTTAAAAGTCTATCACCTTTGCAACACTAGTTATATTATGGTTGAAGATTAAAAAAACCCTCAAATATCATCGAGTTTATACTCGTATTAGAATTAAATTTCAAAATATTTGTGACACTACCAACCTTTCTGATTGTTTAACTAAACAAAATTATGATGATATTGAAACACTTCTTTTAATGCTTTTTTAGCATAACAATAAAATTTGAAATAAATTTTAATAATATATTTTTATCTCCTTATTTACCATAGTTGGTCTTAGTGGATGATAATCATCATTATCACCATCATAATTACATACTATTGTAGAAAGTTTCCACCATTTTAGAGTTGAGGAGAAAAATAAATTTAGGATCAAATTAAATGTTGAATGTGAGTAGTAGCATAATTTATTTTTATTTATTAGTTGTACGCTTATGTTAATAAAGAAGTTGATTGAGGCTCGCTTTATGAATAATAGATTAATATGCAAGATATATATTAAGTATAAAGTTATTTAATGACAAATGAAATTTTTGGTAATGTGTCCAATATATACCATTATTTTGAACTTTAACTAGATTATATTTTTTCGAAATGAGGAATTAGAAAGTCACTTAGTTCACTAATTTTTATATGGATATTCACCATTTTTTGTGTAAAAATTATCATGATAAACTTTATAAAACAAATTTACATAAACTTGAAAAAGAAAATATTTCACATATTAATCTTGGATTCCTTACGTTATCTATTTTAATACTTTTATGGTTTATATTAAAAAGATATGTTTGTTAAGGTTATCTTATGAAAATAATGATGTGTGTGTAGATATAGTAAATATCATGTATATGTTAAGTTACAATTATTACTAAAACAATGTTGGCACAATTTAAAATTCAAAATAACTTTTATTAATATCTTTTTACCTTCTTATATACCATATTTGGTCTTAGTGGATGATATTAATCATTATTATCACCATCATCATTACATACTATTGTAGGAAGTTTGCACCATTTTAGAGTTAAGGAGAAAAATATTTTTAGGATCAAATTAAATGTTGAATATAATTTATTTTTATTTATTATTTGTACTTTTATGTAAGAAACGAAGTTGGTTGAGGCTTACTTAATGAATAATATATTAATATGCAACCTATATATTAAGTATAAAGTTATTCAATGACAAATGATCATAGTAATGTGTCCAATATATACCATCATAGATCCATTTTAAGTGCAGATGTAGGGATCAAATTTCTTCAAGTGAAAACACTTTTAGAGTGAAAGATACAATGTGTTATTTTTAATTGTTGAAACTATATTTTTGAATGCTAAATAGAGTATATATACGAACAAATAATAATTTTAACCATAAGAAACTTTTTTTTTATATATGTAGATATATATGAAGTTGATATTGACATAAATTAGTTAACATAAATCTTCAAATAGTTACTTTTGAAAAGTATAAGATTTCTAAAACACTCTGATTCCACACATTCTTTTACTTCTAATTACTTTACAAAATATTCTTTTATTTATATTTTTATATTTAGAACATAATTTTCTATTTAAAACGGGCACAGACGATAGACCACACTTACACATCCCCCCATATTAGACTGTAAAATGAGCCTCTCGTCTCAATTACTAATCATTTTAATGATCAACATCAATATTGCAACTTAGAGTAGTACAAAAGTAGTACAATTTGATTATTTTCAAAGACAACAAGAAACAGAGAAAAATGATTAAGATATTATTACACATGTTTAGTTTTTATCCCTGTAATGTTTAAGGATACTATATTGAAAAGAACATATATACATTCATCTAAAACTTAAATTCCTTACATTATTTCTATTACCATTAACATTTATATTTATGTATTAAATTTGACCTTGAATACTAGATTGTGTAAAAAAAATCTTACCTATAAAGTTATTTAACAATATATTATATTATTTTTCTTACTATTATTGACCATTTTAAATTAACACTAACTACTTTTCCTAACTTGAGTACAAATTAATTATACTAGTATAATGTTGGCACCACTTCAAAATCTATAAGTAGAAATATTTTATAATTCTAGTTGTGTTGTTCAATGATCAAAATATTTTTTTTATAAATTAAAGGGCAACAAAATAGGGAATTTGATTATATCAATTATAATAAGGAAAATTAAGGAAAACTCACCTCAAACATTATATCAAGCGTCTAGCATTTATTCATTAAGTGTTTAAATGGCTTATATTAAATAGAATACTAATTAGGTACTCCACTGTTGTTTTAATATAACAAGTTTAGAAGATGTTTTTAGGTGCATTATTGAATTGTATTATGCATATTTGATATGGTGAGACGTCATGTTGGTCAAATAAAGCTTTGAAAACTTAAATATTTTATGGAATTGTCATGTAATTTGTATAACACATGATTACATTGAAATATTAAATAATATAAAACTCCTTCAAAAAAAAATATGAAGAGAATATTTATAGAACAAATATGGGAAAGTGTGTCTGAATGTATATTAATAGATCCTCCAAAAAAAAATTACATTTATGTATCATATAAACCTACTCTTAAGATATTCGCTCAAGTAGATCAAGAATGGTTTCTACACCATATTTATTTATCTTGGTCTTCTTGCAATGTTCTTTCTTTGGCATCCATGCTCACACTATGGTATTAATTGGAATAGAGCCAAGTTCTTTGTCATCAGGATTTGTTACCCAATATTGCTCTAAAATTTTCCATTGTATTTCCCTGACATATGCTTCCACTAGTCAACCTTTACATGAAGATTCTCACTTTCATTATCCCTAAAGATATTTGAGATGGATTTTTCCATCCAAATCATCTCACCTGCATCCTCATTTTCGGATCTAACTAGCAACATCTTTCCTTTCTCAACATCAATCATCGGATTGAATGTTGGCTTTGACTTGTTGCATTTGGGTCCAACATATCTATCACATTATCAAAATATCCATCCATAATACTTGAGATTACTTGGAGTGAATTACAATCAACATCAACAATGTGCCTTGTCTTGGGCCAGAAATCCTCAGAAGATGAATCATTTCCATCTATTATTCTATGATCATTATAGATTCCATCTAATGTATCAAGAACATTTTCCCAATACACCACTTTATTTTTCCATTCCTCTGTAACAATTGGTGAATCCTCATTCCCAATAGTGTCTTTCCACATTCTTATGTATGATGTTATCCCTTCCTTTAGTTCTTTTAAATAGACATCATTTTGTTTGGAAGGTAAGAAAGATGGCTTCCCTATGGGAATTATAGGTCAACCTTCATCATCTATATTCCATAACTCAACTGGTTCTAACCACTCAGTATCTCTAATTGATTCTTTATACCTTAGTACTGGAACATCATTAAGTATAAGAAATTGGAAGTATTGAACATTAAGATGTCCAACTAGTGCACTTTTGAAGTCATAGGCCTTGGCAATAAGTGTAGGTGGAAACACTCGATTTTCTTCAATTATGCGATATGTATCCATCATTTCAGGTAAAGAATAAATATATTTACTTTTTAGGTTGGAAGACATTCTTCCATAGGTTCCATCTATGTCTTCATGAGTGTGCCCCACAGGCAAGAACCCAACCTCAATAGTGATCAAGAAACCAAGTGCAGTTAAAAGTGATAGAAACATGAAAAGATAGCGATTCTTATTGTCACTTGCTGCATTGTCCAACTATAACAACAAATGTGAAGGAAGAGGTTTAAAATCATCATTTTTACTTTTTGAACTTCCATGAGATATAAAATCATCCTTGTACCCTTGACATTTTTGGTAAATAGAGGTGTCAAATAATGAATTTGTAAGTGGGTTTCTTGAAATTCCACTTTCATAAAGTAGATCACCATACATATCTATTTGTGGGTCTTCAAGGTCCCTTAAGCACTTTGCAAGGGATGTAATAGTAAATTGTGATCCCATATGGACAAATGGTAAAGAGAAATGACCAAAACCTCCCGCCTTATGCCCATGTGTAAGCACATCTTTCAATGACAAACCAAAATTTTTCCTACAACAGATTTTGATTTGACACGTAGCCTTGGGATCGACGTCTTTGTTTTGTCCATTTTATCATGGATAATGCTCAAATACTCCTTTGGAACCGCTCTAACATAATTCTATGGGCATAGTAACAAAATCTTCCACACATAACAATCTTGTTATGTTTCTTCAACCTACCTCATGCCTTTTCTTCCAACTCTTTTGTAGTTGTTGACTTCATTTGTGTTTTCAACACAATAAATTCACTACATTTATTGAAGCTGGTGTTCTTTGAAAATTCCACATTTCGAAACTTAGTATTCCAGATCTTGCTCATTGTTGGTTGTGATATTGATGGGTAATTGAGCTTTTGAAGAGCCTCATTGATCTATTTTAACAAAGAATTTTGTGTGTAAGTCGAAGGAGGCAGTCTTAAAGGAGCATATGTTCCATCTTCTTCAACTTGACGTGTTTTATTTGGTGAAAAATCTGAATTATCCATTACAATTTTGTGCAATATTTCTATAGTTGCCACTGTGTGAGCTCGTGCTTTGCATGTGTTGGTGTTACCATGAATAGCTTTGATCTGTCCATGTTGAAAATAATGATGGTAGTTATAGAATGTTCTTTGAGGAATTTTATGTATCTTATACCATGCTTTCTTACAAATAATATTCCCATTAAATATCATGTCCTTTACATTTCTAGCAATAGGTGGTAGGCCATGGCCATGGCCATGGCCGCTTGACATCATTGTGTTTGACATGAGTGAGTTCAAGACAAATTCTCTAATACCATTTGTATTTATTTGTCTCATACCCCTTCTAGCACCTGCAATGGCCTTCCTATCGACACGTTGAAGACAATCTTTTCTACAACATACATCTTCTACCAAAAGTCGAATTTCTTTCTCTTCATCTACTTTTGTTTGACATTTTGCAGTGTTTTTTGTAGCCATAACTTAGTTAATCCTTTTATATGGCCTTGTTACATTCATATCAATTGAGTTTCTATCTTTTTCATTACAAAGGTACCCATCCCATTTGTTTAAGGGATTTGTGTCCTCTATAACATCCCATATCACCATTTCTTTGGGTGGTTCCTTGAACTTTTCCTTGACCCTTAATATCACACCTTTGTTGTCCACCAACTTATTTATTGGCCATCTAACCAAGCAATGTATAGAATTATCACCAATTCTGCATACCTCACAATTTCCATCTATCTCTTCTAGAAAAACACCAAAATCCATTTCACCTAGTGTTTCACCCTCAACAATGTCATCCTCGCGGACATGAACTAGCATTCCTTTGGCAATGCACATGCTTGTTCCCATGCATTCATGTGTAAGAGAAACCTTTGCACATATGAATTTAACCCTATCATGGGGAATATTTATGGCATGATCATGACAGTGAGGCTCCAAATCTGATTTTGGCCAAATTTCGTAAGATTCTAATGCACCCCCAAGTGTATGCTCAAACCTTGTTGGATGTGGTAGAGGAGCATTATGTTTTAACACCTTATTAATTTTAACCACTATGCATCCTTTCTTTACCATCTTTCCATGCACTTTATGCCCAAGCTCTGTATTGAATATGGAGCCCTCGCCCACCTTCACTCCATGTTGCAGGATATTTACCTTGTCTCCAATAGAAAATGTAGAAGAAACATTTGTACCTATAAACAAATGTAAATAATGTTAGTATTTACTCAAAAAAATAAAATTTATTATAGTATCAATAATATATAACACATGCTTCAATATTTTGATTTACCTATGTGGTGTCTCAAATCCACAATCTTCCATGGATGTATGTCCCCTTCATTAACATCATCATCAATCAAATGTGGTTGAATGAGATCAATTATCAAAATTGCAACATAACTAGCATTAACCTTTTTCCCAACATAATAAGTTCCAGGCTCTGCAGATTAAACCCTTACTAGCCCAATGACTTGATCATTAATAAGGAGATCAACATAGTCCCCTTCTGCCAAAATTATATTTTCCATTGTAGCTTGCATCAATTCTGTAACAACAATTACATCGTAACTTGTAATTAAAAGAATGAACCACGTAAAGTGTGACTTTATATTTCCCCAAAAACACACAACTTCCGAAAAAGTAATATAAATGTAAAAATAAAAATATTATGGTAGTCATGTTGTATGTAATGAAACATTGTTTCCTCAAATGAAGGCTAACAACCAATATCATTCCTTCTACTAAAAACATAAGCATATTGCTAGAAGCAACATTACATGGTCAAATAAATCTAGCACATGTTAGATTTCCTTCTAGCACAAACACAAACACAATGACAATAACAATATTCTAAGGCGAAGGAAATCCACAACATGCTAAATTTTCTTCTAACGTAAATAGAAGCATATTACTCAAAAAACCATTTCAAAGTAAAAGAAATCTTACACATTGTAGAGTTTATTGTAGCACAAACACAATCACATTACCAAAAATAACATTGCAGTGTAGAAGATATCTAGCATACACATGATTTACTTCTAGCACAAACAAAAGCACATTGGAAACGATAACATTGTAGGGCAAACAAAAGCCAACAAAATCCAACAACTTCTATCACAAACACAATCGCATTTCTAATAACAATGTCGCAAGGTAAAACAAATTTAACGCATGCTAGCTTTACATGTAGCATAAATACAAGCATACTACCAAAAACAACATTTTATGTCAGAAGAAATCTAGTGCATGCTATATTTCCTTCTAACGCAAACAAAAGCACATTACCAAGGTGAAAGAGATCTAACACGTGTTATATTTCCTTCTATAATAAACAACCAAATTGAAAACAACAACATTGCATAGCAAAATAAATCTAACACAACTTCTAGCCCAAACACAAGCACAACATTTCCAATAACATTGCCAAAGTGATGGAAATCTAACACTTGCTAGATTTTCTTTTATCATAAACAACCAAAATGACAACAACACTATTGCAAAGCAAAAGAAATCTAGCATAGTTTCTAGCCAAAACACAAGCACATTTCCAATAAAAATATTGCAAGGTGAAATAAATTTAACGCATATTAGCTTTACATGTGGCACAAATACAATCATACTAGAAACAACAACATTACATCCCAAAAGAAATCTATTGCATGTTATGTTTATTTTTAAAATAAATCAACAATGTGTAATGGTGATTATTTGTTGTGAAGACCCATATGAAAAGTCATGTAATTCTAATAAGACCAATGCAGCTACTGTAGGATACCCACTCACCTTTCCCTTTATCCTACAAAAAAATTCCGAGGTGCGAAATCCTTTTTTTGCCGAGTGTTTGCTTGTAAGAGGGGAAAGTAATGAATAATTCTTCCTACTAGAATATATTTATTTGGGAAAAACAGGGTGAAAAACATGAAGCCTCATCACTTCAAAATTTGTGTTTCCTTGGGGGGGGTGGTTATTCCTCTAATGGTTGATTTCTCGTACTAATTAATGTTTCCTTTAGCTGACACATTTTTCCTTCCACTAGGTTGTCAACAGGGAGCTTATTATAAGAGAATATTCATCTATTGTGCTCCTTCCAAATTTCCCAAAGGATGAAACCTCGAATGAAATTTCAGGTAAGGTTCACCACCTCGTCTTTTGTATAATGCACCCGCCATTTTTTTATTGTTTCTTGTATGCTCTCTAGACTTTGGTTTCTTTATCTAAATATTGAGGCTAATTAGTCCCATAGTGCCTCCATATAGTTACAGGTGTTGAGTAAATGATTAAGCCTCTCTTTTGTGTTTTTGGAGAGGAAACACGAAGAGGAACCTATAAATCCTCTCTTTATAAGTTTGTCCTGAGTTAGGACCTTCCGGTGTAGAATCAATGACATGAAAATTTAAATTTATTGGCAATGTGGCACCATCCATAGTTTTCTCCGCGATGGATCATTTTTACCAGTATATCCCTCACTAAGATAAGCTTTGACTTCCTTGAGATGTAACTCTGCATCTTCTTATTTACCCCATTTAAGTTGGTCTTGGTCATTATTGAACATAATTCTTCGTTTTCTTAGTTCCTCTATTAGATACTGAATAGCTAAGTCATTCTGGGTTGGCCGTCGAAAGATATTAAAATTCCATCGCCTCCATTTGTTATTTTCTAGTCCTTGATCCTAGAATTGGTGGAATTCTCTATACTCTCATATTTCTGTGCTTAGTCTGAAGGGATGTCATTCCTCCGTACATAACTTAGCTTGTTTCTACCACACATCATCCCAAAATAGGGCCTCCTTTCCATTTCTGATTTCCCAGAATAGTGGTTTTGCATGATACCTCTTTTATTCCATGCTAAATTCCAAATTTCCAACCCCTTAGTGGAACTTGATCACCAGGCTAACTTTTTGTATGGAAATTAGGTGCATATTTTGATTTCCAAAGCCTTTCCCAAGGTGATGACCCCCATTTTAACCATCTCCACCATAATTTTGCTCCATTTTCTTTGTTGGTTACCTCTGGATCTTGAAGACCTAGCCCACCTGCATCTTTTGGTTTTCACTCTATTTAAGGCCACTAGCGCCCATTTTTGTTTCACCTCTACCCCTCGCCACAAGAAGTTCCTTTGGATGTCCCAGATCTTTTGTAGTACTCCTTTGGGAGAAGGGAGGATAGATAACCTATACCTTGGAATAGCTTGTAGCACTATGTTTGTTAAAATCAAATGACCAACTAGGTTTAGGGCTTTGACATTCCACTATTTCACCCTATCCTCAAGGTTTGAAACAATTTTTTCCTAATTGGATTTCTTCTAGGCTTGCACCATTAGACGGACCTAAAGGTACTTTGATGGGAGGGATTTAAACATATATGACCTAGGCTTTTACCTTTGCATTGTGTTAAATATCTTGAAAAATATGCTCTTTTAGAAACTCTTTCGGAGATATTACTACGTGGCAGTAATCCATTTGAATATATTTTGCAAAATATAAAGCATTATATTTTGCTTAAACGAAATATATTGTGGGAACTTTCTCTACGATCTGCCGATCTCCGTACCTAAGAATCTCCACCCAATGTTGAATGAGAAATCAATGAAAGGTAGCACCTAGACAAGAAACAAAGGTGTGTAAGTTAACCAAATATCTCTATGGTGTAAAATGGACTCCCAGATCCTGGTACATAAAAATTGATGAGCATTTTGCACAGCACAACTGAAAGAGAAGCCCTTATGATCCTAACCTCTACTGCAAAGATCAAGGGGGGATATTGTGATCATCGTTGTGCATGTCGATGACTTAGTAATCACAGGTAGTTATGAGAAGATAATTTTGGCAGGATTTGAAAAGGTCCTTTGACATGACCGATCTTGGTCTATTACATTACTATCTTGGTTTGGAGGTGTGACAGACACATCACCAGATATTTGTATATAAAATAAAATATGCCAAGACACTTATTGAGAAATCCCATATGAATGTTTGTAAGCCCATGCAAACTCCCATGGAACCAGACCTAGTAGGAACCACACCTCTTATCATTCAAGTGACACGTAAGTTACAATGTGGCACACAAATAAGTACAGTAACATGGAACTGGCACTTTCCCCCATTAATCCAACACATTGAAAAACATCTGGAGGTGTTGAAAACCATGGAATTCACCTTAGTTAAGTGGTTTTCAAATGTGTTGGTGGATAGGGTGGAAAATAAAGGGGTAGATAATGTCCATTTGCTCACCGACGTGATGTGCAAGTTTTCAGAGGGCTAGCTAAAGGAGGAAAGCCAAAGGTTGGCAGAGAGAGATCACTCCACGCCATTAAGGCATGTTGATAGATAAGGGGTGGGCTCGAATCAGGACAGTGATCTACTAGTTCATATGAACAAATAATCCTTCATTATGGACATACTTAGGAAACGAGAAGGGGTATGTGTCTGCAATACAAGGATAGAGTGATGGTTAATCATGGGAAGGAAAGGATTTCCCCCATAATAGATTGTCAGTGTGATCGTCTCATTAATAGGAGATGCGGCAAGAGGAGTGGGAAGGTATGAAATCAAGAGGGGAAACATACAAGAGCAAGGCCGGGGTGATTATGATTTTGAACAAACCACTCGTAGGGGAAAATTAGAGAAAGGACATCCACAAGTACACACGAATGAACAACAACATCCCTAGCAGGTCAGAGTTACTGAAAATGGAGAGGGAAAGTACTCAAATATCGGTAAGGCAAGTCTCATCTAGGGTGTCATCTTTAAATCATAGCTAGGGAGCAGGCTTCATCGACATAAGGAAAAACACTGAAAGGTGGTGTAATTGTGAGTTGGTGATAGTAATTTCTATGAGGGAAATTCAGTTATCAAGGACCGCAATGAGTAAGAGCTAGAGTGATGCTAGTAGGCAAAGAGGTAGTTCCCGAGCAGATGTCATGGCTTTGATTTTTGCAAACAGACATGCATGGAGGAAGCAGCAGAGGTTGTTGCTAAAAAATCACACAAAAGAGAAGGATAGAGTGGAAATCTGGGAGAGTGAGGTTCGAAGACATTTTAGGGCTATCTTTGATGGTAGAATAGAGGAGGAAGGAGATTGGATCATCAACACAGGGAAATCCAAAACATAGATGATTGTGTACCAAAAGACCTTGGAGACTGCTTGGCATGTCAAGACTCTAGCGGAAAAGTTGCAAGCAGAGGCAACAGAATAGAGGAAAAAGAGGCAACTCGAGAAAGAAATCAAGTTAAAATCTATAGACCAACGCCTAAAAGCAATTGAAGAGGCTCAAAAGGGTTTGGTTAACATAGATAAATTGCATGTTGGCAAAATTGGGGATCTTAACAAAATGTTCTCAATCTATCTAAATTATATCGATAATGTGGATATATCGATGGGTGTAGAGATAGGAGATTTGACCCGCTTGAGGAAGTATTGAGTTTGAGAGGCTTGCGCTGCAGGTGGCTGTCCACTGGCAACCCTAGAGGCTCCAGCGACAACCCTTGTGGATGGCCCAACAATGGGGCCAACGACGATAACAACTCCAAGCAAATAATATTGTGTTAATTGATCATGGCATCAACCAATCTTTTGTTTAGTTTTGTGTTATGTTTATATAGGTAGTATTGTAGTTATTTTGTCAAATTTAGGTCTGAAGATCAAAGCTATATAGCTATTCAGATACGTAGACCTACATATAGTAGTAGTGGGAAGGGGAACTTTTTTGAACTATATAAGGGAAAGTAAAGACAAAAAAATCTAATGACATGCCTAGTTAAATGTGTGACAAAGAGAATCTTCTTCTACAATTGGTTTGGTAAACCAGCTACTATTTTTATATTGTATGTTTATTTAGTAATATATTGAAACTTTACTAACTTACAAAAAATTTATCTTGTTATCTTTCCCTTTAATATATTGTCTATTAAAAATATATGCTACATATTAAAAGATATTAAACTCTTAGAAACTTAATCTTTCTTATAAATATGAAATATTTTATATGATAAACATAAAAATTTTATGTAAAAAAATTAAAATATATATATTTGTATTAGAATATATTGAATTCTTTGATATATTTTTTACATTTTTTACCACTAGATAATGTGGAAAGAAATTTGATGAGGAATTTGATAACATATAAACTTAAAATTTTAATTACTAAGTCAAATATATGGGGTTATCGGGTTATCTTCCTTTTCAGTATGTTCTGTTCAAGGAGACATGTTTTGTATGAAAAAAATCAAATTTAAAAATAATTAAATTTTATTACTGAGTTAACTATATGGGGCCTATCTTACCTTTCAGCTGTTTTGTATTAAAAAATATAAAGAATTTACAAGAATATTTGTTTAAGAGGTGTTTGGAGAAATTTGATCTCTCTTTCAAGGCCCAACAAGGTTCAAATGGATTTGCTCTAATGCAAGTGAGGACTAGCTTCATTTCGAGATAAGGTTTCCAAGGTGTGAATATGCGAGGAGTGTTTACCATTCCACCATCGATGTTGTTATCACAGAGGAAGATGTTTCTCTACTCCTTTACTGTTTCCATTCTCATCCTCGTTTTAAGTGTTATAAGTAAAACCAGATAAACAGAAGAATGAAACTAACTGGGTACAGTGGCACATAGAGTGAATTCCAAACAAATGACCATATTTCAGCACTCTTTTCACTTGTAATAGAAGATTGTCTCAGTATTGAAATTTTTTTAACTCAAACTATTTAGTAATTCAGTTTTGATCTCCAATTTAATAAGTGCATTGTATTTTTAATTCCTCATACAAGTAAATACAAGTAAATTTAGATTGTGGATATCTTATTAACCAATTTTGGAATTCAAAAGTCATAGGCAGTAGATATGTTGTGGCTCTTAAAATAGAAAATTTAAACAGTAAAAATATATAAAGTTTCAGGAAAAAATAATAAGCATTCTATCCAAATAATTATCCCTGGAAACAACAAGCTCAGTTGTTTTGAAGATCGTTGGAAACAATAAACTCTTCAAACCCCATTTATTTGGGTAAAGAAAACGTGCAATTGAGACCACACATGTAATTAACCATTTAACTATCATTAATTGGTATTTCATGATCAACATTTATAAACATTTATCAAATACCATCACACAAATGGCATGGTTAATATCAGAAAAAGGCACGGCTATTAGTGCAGCAACGATGAAGCATTTGGCACACGAAGAATACAACAATGCAGCAGTTAGATATAGTGTTTGAAAATCAAAAATAGGAGATACTAGAATTTGATATGTGATATCAAATTCCCAGTACCCTGTGTACCCCTTAGGACTGTCATGCTTTGTAAATGGGTCACCATAGGTTTTGACTGAGCCTGATGATGAGTGGATCCTATGTACTGTCTAACCACAGATGAAGCAGCCTGAGGTTTCACAGGGTGGTGATTCTACTTTGAGTTGGATGAAATGAGTCTTAGAAATGATTTTTGATTATCTTTTGGAGTGCCTTAGGCTGACTGTAAATCTACTAGAATGAGTTTCATTTTACGAAGGAAGAGCTCTCATATAAAAGGTGCTACACATCACAATCATGGTAGTTGATGAGGGAGGATAGGGAGCCTCTAGAATCTCCAAACAAACAGTATCTGTCCCTAATCTCATGACTGACATGGCAAAAGAGTATTCTCTTCTGATTCAGTTTCATTCAAGCAAATTCTAAAGATCCTATTTTTCCTGTCAGTCTAGTATTTTCCCTTGGTTTTAATCTGGGATGTAAACACATCTAAAACTAGCACATAGGAAATATCAACCCATGCATGATGTGAAGCTGTAAGAAGCCAGGGTGGAGAATCATCTTGATTCTCATCTTCGATACACAGAAAGTGTCCATGGTTCAGGTGAGTCTTGCATGCCAACTCTCTAGGAGGAATGATCCACATGATGTGAAAATAGTGACAACAATGTAATTTTATGATCTGGCACATACCTAATAAAACAAACAGAAAGCCTAAACGCATACCTATTTTAGGGAAAAACTATGGAAGATCAACCTCAGAGAAAAAAAAAATGGAATTAAATGCAGAACTTATAAAATAGAGCATTTATCAACCAAAATTAAGACATCACGTTTGTAAAATGCCAATCATTGTACAATTGTTCTCTGCTTAAAAAAGTACCATACGAGTATTCCAAACAAAAACTGTGGGGATTTTTGTTATATATCAATAACATCATCTAGTCCAATTACCGAAAATACTAGTGGGTTTTGTCCTAAGCTATGTGGCCTCAACTAAACAAGTCATCAAGAGAAAAATGTTGGAGTTATGGTTGAATCAACCTTCACAACAAAGACACAGTGAATTATTTCATTCGACTTATGTCTCGATTTGTAGATGGAAATGCAGTTTGTGTGGAGAACTAGTGTAGTAAGGGTATCTCAGATGTCAAGCTTTGTCTATCTCATGATAGCTACAATGGTCATAGAGACAAACTATGAATAGTGGAACTGACAAAGACACTGTTTGAAAGAAACCAGGGGATGGGGCCTATGATTTTGTGAAAAAATAAGACAGTTATAATTTTTCTAATAAAGGAAGTAGCCTTCTAAAATTTTGACCTATGATGGAACTTTGTTGTGATCGTACATTGATTTTCCTTACATTAATCTTGTATCACGAAACATGATTGACATGACATCCTAGTCACAACTGATAATCATTAATTACTATGAGCTTGCAGCTACAAGTGGAAACAAGAATCAACAAAGGAACAATAATTCTAGGCCAAAATAAAACCTCTCAAGGATCTGTCAGTAAAGGAAATTGTCACACCTTTGATAAGAAGTAAACCTCACCTAAAGCCTTCAATCATGAAGGTCATCTAGAAGAAGTGCATAGCACTCTGACCAATTCTCTATCAATCCTTGTGAAAAATAGAAGAAAGTATACAAGCAAAATAAGCAAAAGAACATGATATATTGATTGCATTAAATCAGGATTTTGTGAAGAATGGTTCTACATATATGAATGCCCGATGAGAAATTCTCCTTGCCATCATGAATTGGGTAATTTGATGCAATGAAGGATGATACAACTAGGACTATGATGACTCAGACCTTTTCTAAAGTTGTTGCATCATCTGCCTTCAAGAAAGGCTTAAGAGGGAGCCATATAATCATCAATGACTGTTCTTGTCCGATGATTCCTGATGAAAGGCATGTCTTGATAACTGAATTTGATATAAGCTGCGTGATTATGACTGGATAATTCTAGCACATGGACCATATGATTAAGAGAAGGTTGCATATAGCTCAATGCTTATGTTTTAAGTAAGCTTACCTTTTAAACACTGTGAGGGAGATGTGATGTTATAATATGATGTCTAATGACTCTTGTTACTTAAGAAGCAGTATGATTAGCTGACTTTCATGCATAGATGAATAACAGAGTGTTGATAGCTTGATGGATATACTCTGAACAAGAATTATTTTCCGATGTTCAGAGGAAGATATGATCTGACAGATAATGATTCCCCAAATTATCTAACTTCCAAACTTTCAAACTAAGTTCACTTATCAGTGCCTACTCAATACTATTGTTACTGCCACCCACTGATGCTTAGAAATAAACAAATTTTAATTTAAAGAGAAGGGATCTATGAATAGGTTGGGATAGAAAGATAAATAGGCTTGATTATGGTGAAAAACTACATGGTTAAGTGTCCTTTGAGCCAAGAAGCCTTGCAATGGTGATTTGACCTTCCTCTGAAGTCTTTGTTACTAGGTATAAACCTTATAGGTGACAATTGATGCCATGTGATTTAATTTCACTATATTCAATGCCACTTCTTCACCCTCTCACCTTAAGCAATGAGCAAATAAGGAATTTGTCATTATGACCAATGATCATGGGAGATGGATCACATTGGATAGCTTTATTTTCTAGAAAATTCCCTTGACTCAACGAGTGCATGAAAATTTGTTCATTATGACTAATACTAATGGGAGGTGGGTTGTGCATAATGACTTAATATTCTTGCAAGCTCATTGTAACCTGATACAATGAATAGATGAGAAATTGGTCCTTATGATTAATTGACCTTAAACAAAAGTCTTGTATCATTACTTGGGTCAAAGTTATTAGTCCAATCATCACTACAATTACACAATATTAGAAACATATAAACACCTCAAGCCCTTAAGAAAAGAATATGGTGTAAACTCATTAACTCCAGAAGACAATGATACTAAAGGTGAGCATCAGAAATATGATGTAACATCTAATGCGAAAATATGTTTTACACGAAATCAAATGCAGCCAGAGTATTTTCTAATGTTAGAACCCTGGAAAATTATGGAAGACGTACTGGTTCATTTTGATTAAAGGTAAAAATACTTATTGTAATATAGTGTAAGGAAATTCCAAATATCTCTTAATTGGAGACACAATACACTTTCTATTAATATGTGTCCAAAGGTAAACAACTACATTCCTAAATGAAAGAAGGAATTCTATGAACTATTCAATACTTCCTAACAGCTATAACCCATTCTAAAAGTTAAAAAATTCTATTTCACCTAAGGATACTAAAACAAAAATGGAAGAAATAGGTGAGTGAACAGACGAAAAAAATTAAAACAGCTTCCCAATAACGTATTCTCAAAGGGAATCTATGCAAGTTCATTCGTATTCTCAAAGTATACAAAGACATGAAAACTTTCTAGTTTGTAACTGAGGAATACCAGAGCACAATGAAGATGCCAAAGACATCCATAGAAATGTTATTCATAAGAACATTTGGATGAAAGGTGCCTAAATTTTCCTATAAAATCTAAAATTGGTAAATTTCACCCTTCTGTAAAATAAGATGTCATTTGCAAAATTGTTGATTTTTGTATAATAGTATGGTTTGCAGAAATAATGCTTTATTATGTAGAGATTTTATAGGACCGTGCTGCTTTGAAAAATTTCCCTGCACACACAATGGTTTACTCTGGATATTTTAGAAGACAATGTTGGTTTTACAAAATGCTTCTTTGTAATATCAATAATGCTAAACCAGAAAATATTAACATAAATTTATAGAGATCGACAGCCATACATACCCGTAAATTCTCATTTCCAATTCTACCCATTCCCATGTCAAAGAAGGGTAAGCACTGAGAAATTGAGAGGAACATGGGCACCACGCCCCTGTAGACTATGAAGTTGTTGAAGTGCCTGTTGAAATTCTATGGCCACTTATAATAGAGTCACAATATTGTGCCATATAGTAATTTATCTTTTAAGAATTGCATTGGCAACAAGATTCATGAAGACTGCACTCTGATTCCATGAGAGATCAACACTGTCCATTAAAGTCACCATTGAATATGGGGCGTTTTGATTCCTAAAAATGGTAGAACAAGCGCTCAAGATAATAGAATGCTCTAACAGCATCAGTCACTGGGTGTTGCCTCCAACAGCATCAGTCACTTGGTGCTTCCGAATATGGCTAATGTGGGTTAGCATGGGGGGTTGATGAAAGCATGGGGCATCAATGAAAGCTGAGACTTGCATGATCACAATCATGAAAGCACAATCATGGATATGGCTCAAGGAGAACTATTTTATTGCTGTAAATACAAATTCATAATGTAAAAAGGTGGATGAAAGGTGCCTAAATTTTCCTATAAAACCTAAAAATTGGGGAATTTCACCCTTCTGTAAACTAAGATATCATTTGCAAAATTGTTGATTTTTATATAATAGTATAGTTTGCAGAAATAATGCTTTATTATGTAGAGATTTTATAGTACCCTGTTGCTTTGATAAAAATGCTATTATGATGGCTCTCCCAAGAATGATTGGACTGAATTTCAACTTACATTTCAGTCTTTCCACTACTTGTAAACATGGATATTTTCAATTTTGAGGGTTGGAAAATGTGTTTTTTAATGCTCAAGATGTTATTAACAAACGTGGTTTATGTTTTGCAAGTCAGGCATTGTACTATTGAACAAAATATATGGCCATTTTGACGACTTGGGTCAAGGGTTGACCATGTTCGACTTAGATTGGTGAGCATCCTATTCGTGCCATATGGATGAACTTACATTGATGTCAGAGTGTCAGCAAGGAAATTTGAAAATATCTTAACACAAAGAAACAAGTAATCAAATTCCATTAAAATGCACTTAACTTTACATATGCCCAAAAGTAAAGGAAATAACTAAGCTAGAATCTAATCCAAGAAAATGCAACGTATTATGATCCTATGCTTAGTAGAGCTTACAAGGAAATGGGTTAGATATGTGTTTAAAGTCTGCAAAATCAAAAATATATAATCTAAAGGTAGCCCCAACAATCTGAACAGGCAACAGGATATGATAATAATTTATTCAAAGAGATATTTTTTAATAAAACAAACAGAAATCCTAAGCACATACCTATTTTAGGAAAAAACTATGGAAGATCGGCCTCAAAATGGAATTAAATGTAGAGCTTATAAAACTGTCTTGGCCGTCCGAAAGGGTTGTTGACAGATGCACCTCACCTGTTAATGCTATAGGATACCCCCGACCATATTGGATATAATGTGTGCATCCGCTCCTCAAAGCACATGGATCATGGATTATCAAAGCACACAGATCACTGATTATCTGTTTGTTCAAAAGTTTCCCAAATCATTGAATCATGGATTATCGTCTGTTCAAAAGTTTCCCAAATCGTTGAATCACGGATTATCTTATGTTTCGTGTGAATTTGGGCAAGCTTAGAAGTCGGGTTGCAAACTGCTACAGGTTTCCTTATTTTTCTACAAGAAATAGTCTAATGTGAAGGTGAATATGCTAAATGTGGTATTGGATGGCAATCATGCCAATGAGAAGTTGGAAAGTTGGAAAGTCAACATATCCAATCCATTAAAACAACTTGTGGTAGGGTTAATCTACCAAAATGCAAGGTTGAGGTTGTAGTGTTTTTTGTAGTTGCAAAATAGAATAGAGTGTAAGTAACAATGAATAACACATAATGAACAAAAAGTTAAAATAAGTAATGGAAATGAACTAAATTCAAACTAAAAATTCTATCTAACTAATCTAAGAGTGCTACAACTATCATCAACAAATGTTAAGCTATGTTGTAAGAAAACATTGCTCATAAAAAAATATGTGAACATAAATGATACAAGAGGGATATTGACCACCTAGGTCAATGGGCCAAGTTAACACAAGGAAACTTAAAAACCTTAGAAGAAAGCTAAACTAAGCGTTGAAATAAAATATCACTTTGATTAACAAACATGTTGTTTGTAACTTTGTAGATGACAAAGTTACAAAAAAATCTTGGAATCTAAACCTTTCGTATTATTCACATGTTTTCCTATGTTTTTCTTCTAATCCTATTATCCTACTCAAGCCTATTGTTTGTGCAAGTGGATAGGAGGAAAACTCCTTGAGTGGAGGAATGCTTTCCCTCCGATAAGCAATAAAAACCCAGATCTTGTTTCCTAGATCACCACGCAGCAGCAGTAAGGAGGATTTACTATTCTTAGGAAGTCGTGTTCGGTTACTGAATCAACCAAAACCACTCGTATGCCTTGGGATGATAATGGTGTTTCTCCTTAGATGATTTCTAAGGCCCAAAACAAAGCCATCCTTGTGGGGCAAAATTATCGTCATATTAACACCCATACAACATCTATATACCTATGGTATAATCATGGCAAATAGTGCTCGCCATCACCTAATTGTGAAAAAAGCCCCAGCTAACCCGCATGCCATGTCAAACCTGTCCTCGATTAGCATATCATCCTACATTATTCATTAGCTCATCGAGATAGAGGGATCAAGGACTCTCACTCCATAGTTGGGGACTATAGTCCATCAAGTCTAGGTCAAATTTAAGGCTAATTGTATCAAGGACACCTCAAGGTCAACCAACACTAATGCAATGTATTAGTTGTTGGTACATCAGCATATCAAAATGTCATAATATTGGGTAGTAGACATTAGTAAGTAGGACACTAGCCACCAACAATAAACCTTGATGTTGGCAATGAGCACCACTAGGCCAACCATTCACCTTAGAGGCACTCGGAGGTGGTTTTGTACCATGTGCATAGTCTGTATTGTTACTGAACCAACCAAAACCACTCGTACACCTTGGGATGATAATGGTGTTTCTCCTTAGATGAAGTCCAAGGCCCCAAACAAAGCCATCCTTGTGGGGAAAAATTATCCTCACATTAATACCCATACAACATCTATATTCCTTTGGTTTATAATGATGGTAAATAGTGCTCCCCATCACCTAAATGTGCAAAAATCCCCAACTAACCTACATGCCATGTCAAGCTTGTCCTCAATATTATCATATCATCCTACATTATCCATTAGCTCATCTAGATAGGGGTTTCAAGGACTCTCACTCCATGGTTGGGGACTATAGTCCATCAAGTCTAGGTCAAAGTTCGAGCTAACTATATCAAGGACACCTCAAGGTCAACCAACGCTAATGCAATGTATTAGTTGTTGGTACATCGACCTATCAGAATGTCTCAATATTGGGTAGTATACATTAGTAAGTAGGACACTAGCCACCAACAAGAAACCTTGATGTTGGCGATGAGCACCACTAGGCCAATCGTTCACCTTAGGGGCACTGGGAGGTGGTTTTGTACCATGTGCACAATTTGTATTATTACTTAACCAACCAAAACCACTTGTATGCCCTGGGATGATAATGGTGTTTCTCCTTATATGATGTCAAAGGCCCCAAACAAAGCCATCCTTGTCCAGGGGCAAACTTATCCTCACATTAACACCCATACAACATCTATATTACTTTGTTTTATAATGATGGAAAATAGTGCTCCCCATCACCTAAATGTGAAAAAATCCCCAACTAACCTACATGCCATGTCAAGCTTGTCCTCGATATTAGCATATCATCCTACATTATCCATTAGCTCATCGAGATAGGGGGTTCAAGGACTCTCACTCCATGGTTGGGGACTATAGTCCATCAAGTCTAGGTCAAAGTTCGAGCTAACTGTATCAAGCACACCTCAATGTCAACCAACACTAATGCAATGTAGTACTTGTTGGTACATCGACCTATCAAAATGTCACAATATTGGGTAGTAAACATTAGTAGGTAGGACACTGTCCACAAACAAGAAACCTTAATGTTGGCGATGAGCACCACTAGGCCAACTGTTCACCTTAGGGGCACTGGGAGGTGCTTTTGTACCATGTGCACAGTCTATACTATTACTTAACCAACCAAAACCACTTGTATGCCCTGGGATGATAATTATTTTTCTCCTTAGATGATGTCAAAGGCCCCAAAAAGAGCCATCCTTGTCCAGGGGCAAAATTATCCTCACATTAACACCCATACAACATCTATATTACTTTGGTTTGTAATGATGGAAAATAGTGCTCCCCATCACCTAAATGTGCAAAAATCCCCAACTAACCTACATTCCATGTCAATATTTTCCTCGATATTAGCATATCATCCTCCATTATTCATTAGCTAATCTAGATAGGGGGTTCAAGGACTCTCCATGGTTGGGGACTATAGTCCATCAAGTCTAGGACAAATTTCGGGCTAACTGTATCAAGGACACCTCAAGGTCAACCAACAGTAATGCAATGTATTAGTTGTTGGTATGTCGACATATCAAAATGTCACAATATTGGGTAGTAGACATTAGTAAGTAGAACACTAGCCACCAAAAAGAAACCTTGATGTTGGCGATGAGCACCACTAGGCCAACCGTTCACCTTAGGGGCACTAGGAGGTGGTTTTGTACTATGTGCACAGTCAGTACTATTACTTAACAAACCAAAACCACTCGTATGCCCTGGGATGATAATTGGGTTTCTCCTTAGATGATGTCCAAGGCCCCAAACAAAGCCATCCTTGTCCAGGGGCAAAATTATCCTCACATTAACACCCATACAACATCTATATTACTGTGGTTTATAATGATGGAAAATAGTGCTCCCCATCACCTAAATGTGCATAAAGCCCCAACTAACCTACATTCCATGTCAAGCTTGTCCTCGATATTATAATATCATCATACATTATCCATTAGCTCATCTAGATAGGGGGTTCTCACTCCATGGTTGGGGACTATAGTCCATCAAGTCTAGGTCAAAGTTCGAGCTAACTGTTTCAAGGACACCTCAAGGTCAACCAACACTAATGCAATGTATTAGTTGTTGGTACATCGACCTATCAAAATGTCACAATATTTGGTAGTAGACATTAGTAAGTAGGACACTCGCCACCAACAAGAAACCTTGATGTTGGCGATGAGCACCACTAGGCCAACCGTTCACCTTAGGGGCACTGGGAGGTGGTTTCGTACCATGTGCACAGTCTATACTATTACTTAACCAACCAAAACCACTTGTATGCCCTGGGATGATAATGGTGTTTCTCCTTAGATGATGTCCAAGGCCCCAAACAAAGCCATCCTTATCCAGGGGCAAAATTATCCTCATATTAACACCCATACAACATCTATATTACTTTGGTTTATAATGATGGAAAATAGTGCTCCCCATTACCTAAATGTGAAAAAATCCCTAACTTATCTACATGCCATGTCAAGCTTGTCCTCGATATTAGCATATCATCCTACATTATCCATTAGCTCATCTAGATAGGGGGTTCAAGGAATCTCACTCCATGGATGGGGACTATAGTCCATCAAGTCTAGGTAAAAGTTCGAGCTAACTGTATCAAGGACACCTCAAGGTCAACCAACACTAATGCAATGTATTACTTGTTGGTACATCAACCTATAAAAATGTCACAATATTGGGTAGTAGACATTAGTAAGTAGGAAACTCGCCACCAAAAAGAAACCTTGATGTTGGCGATGAGCACCACTAGGCCAACCATTCACCTTAGGGGCACTAGGAGGTGGTTTTGTACCGTGTGCACAGTCTGTGCTATTACTTAACCAACCAAAACCACTTGTATTCCCTAGGATGATAATGGTGTTTCTCCTTAGATGATGTCCAAGGCCCCAAACAAGGCCATCCTTGTCCAGGGGTAAAATTATCCTCACATTAACACCCATACAACATCTATATTACTTTGGTTTATAATGATGGCAAATATTGCTCCCCATCACCTAAATGTGCAAAATGCCCCAACTAACCTACATGCCATGTCAAGCTTGTCCTTGATATTAGCATATCATCCTACAATATCCATTAGCTCATCTAGATAGGGGGTTCAAGGACTCTCACTCCATGGTTGGGGACTATAGTCCATCAATTCTAGGTCAAAGTTCGAGCTAACTTTATCAAGGACACCTCAAGGTCAGCCAACACTAATGTAATGTATTATTTGTTGGTACATTGACCTATCAAAATGTCAAACATGTCCTCGATATTAGCATATCATCCTACATTATCCATAATTTAGCTCATGGAGATAGAGGATTCAAGGACTCTCACTCGATGGTTGGGGACTATAGTCCATCGAGAGGTCAAATTTCAAGCTAACTATGTGAAGGACACCTTAACAAGGTCAACCTACACTAATGCAATGTATTATTTGTTGGTACATCGACCTATCGAAATGTCACAATATTGGGTAGTAGACATTAGTAAGTAGGACACTAGCCACCAACAAGAAACCTTGATGTTGGCGATGAGCACCATTAGGCCAACCATTCACCTTAGAGGCACTGGGAGGTGGTTTTGTACCATGTGCATAATCTATATTATTAATGAACCAACCAAAACCACTCGTATGCCCTGAGATGATAATGGTGTTTCTCCTTAGATGATTTCCAGGGCCCCAAACAAAGCCATCCTTGTGGGGCAAAATTATCCTCACATTAACACCCATACAACATCTATATAGCTATGGTTTATAATGATGGCAAATAGTGCTCCCCATCTCCTAATTGTGAAAAAAGCCCCAACTAACCTAGATGCCATGTCAAACGTGTCCTCGATATTAG
Source organism: Pinus taeda (assembly GCA_000404065.3). NCBI lineage: Eukaryota > Viridiplantae > Streptophyta > Pinopsida > Pinales > Pinaceae > Pinus > Pinus taeda. The sequence continues at coordinate 110,890 of APFE031671175.1, forward strand.
CATATTAACTATATTTATTATTTCTTTGTCACTCAAGTTGAAAAGTGGAAATACAAGATATTTAATAAATGAGAGAAAATATTATTTCAAGGGTGTTACCAAGCCTATTACTTGAGGTTTTATATAAGACAAGTATATATTGCTAGAAAAATAGAGATAGGGAGTAACTAATAAATTCTTAAATTCCTTATTTTAAATAAAGAAAAAACTCTACTTTTAGATTTTTTAATAACCATTAAATTCTTTATTTGAACTAGTTCCTTATTTGAAATAAGGAAAAATATCTAATTTTTTTCTTTTAGTAATTTCTAAATTCCTTATTTGATATTCATAAACAAAATAAAAAAATAAGATTTTTTATGCATTCAAATGGAAATTTTACTTACAATTCCATTCCAAATACCAACATGCATCTACTGCACTATTTTGTCAGCAAATACATGCATGATTTTGTGAGTAAATGTAGGTTGTTGTAGTAACTAAAATTAGTTAGTAAGAATAAAGTTGCTCATAATAAACTAAGTGTTGACCCCTACCCATCATCTGATGTGATTAGATCATCACTCAGTATAAATAGAGTAGTTCTGATCTCAGGATTGATCGCGCCACAACTGCACTGTTAAACTTCCATGCACGATTTTGTCTGATTTTCAGAAGAACAACTGTTGAAATCTACAAGAAGGGTTCAGATTTTCCTCTTTTGGAAACTAGAGTTCTTGAAAAATACAGGTACTTCTCATTGTACTCACTTTTTTAAACAGAGAACAATTGTGAAATGACTGGCATTTTAGAGACGTGATGTCTTAATTTTGGTTGATAAATGCTCTGTTTTTCATATATATATCACATCAATTTGTGTAGTACATTTGATAATTTCATTGAAAATTCATTTCACATTGGTCGGTTACTTGCAATTTATTTGCCTACAATAAGTTTTTTTTTAGGATTGGACTGAAGCGGTCTGATTTTTTTTTTTGTCAGTTACCAATCCATGACCTAGAGGTGCAGCTCCACCATTGTCATGCTTTCAAGTCATTACCTTTGTTGCTAGCTATGTCCTGTGGTCTAGCCTAGCAGCAAATCTGGTCTCTGATCTTCAATCAACAAATACTATCAATGCAGTAGTATAAGTCATACAAGGACTTGACTCAATCTGACTGTACTGATTTGAACATTGTTCTAGGACAGATTTCATTAATATAATATGACTATAGGTTACCAACCTTATAAACAGTCCTCAGGAATAGTTTCAATCACAATTTTGTCATCATCATGTTGCCACTGAAATACTAAGACGTGCTAGGTCTCCTTACTAGAACAACACCTAAAACACATCCTTTAGGACTGCGTATTGAGTCTCTTTCTTATGGTGGATTAGGGGTTCATTTAGGCTCCCTTTGATTGCGTCTTGGCTGTGAATAGAAACTGCAACTAGGGCTCTTTTGGAGCTTCCTTTGACAGCGTATGGAAGCCTCCTTGCTGTGATGAAGAACCTTCTTTTGGGACAGTGAAGGAACCTCTCTTCATTGTGATTTCATCCCTATGAGTGCACCTTTTCCAGGCCCCAAAATTGTCCCTCAGCATTGACTTCATGTGGATTTGTTAGAGGTTTGTTGTCTACATTTCCTTTTAAAAATCTAGTGCATGAATGATTGTCCAACTGTTCATGGAGAAGAGAACATATTTGCATTTGATGTGGTCTAGAGAGAAATTTTTTATTTGGTCAAGCCTGTATTCTTCATCAATGATTTTCTTGGCATCATTTTCATTCTCAGCACTGTAGTTGTATATGTCATTGAGGGTTTACAAGTTTAATCAATCTTTTGGGGCTATCCAACTTTGTTATTGTCAACAATAGAGTTATCTATAGGTGGAAATGGATTTGTTTGACTTAAAGCTTCAATAATGGTGTGTTTATAATATACTCTTTGTTTGTCTACCAAGGAATATCGATCACATATGTCAATAACTTTATCTTCCAGATGAGTATAACCAAGACATATTTGACCTCTATATGCGATATTTGGATTTTTACTAGAAACACAAACATTATTTGAAGGTATTGTGCACCACAAACTAGTAATGGGGCCTTGGAAATTATTGAGGCATGAGATCACAAGCCTTAAGCCTTTAGTGATGCCTCTCAAGTTGAAAAAATATGAACATATACTTAACCAGCACAAATTACTTTTGTAGAGTACTTTTTGTATCCCACTAAGAATATAACATCCCATATATGGATTTGCATAACATAAATTGGTATTAAGTCTTGGACAATAGTTAGGGGATGAAAAGAATTAAAATAGGGCATGGAAAAGGCTTATCAATATCAATATCCATGAATGAGGCTCGAAACCACTACATATGACCTCTGTAGGGGATCATTTGACTACAGCTAGGATTATAAACACCATTATGAGGTATTTCTCATTACATACTAGTCTTTGAAACCTAATAATGGTCAATTGAGGAAAACAAGATTCTAAGACCCTAAATAAATCTTCTCAAAATCAATAACCATGAATAAATCCCCATGACTAGCCTCCCAAACCACTGTGTATTACCTTGATTTTTAACCCATTTATGCATTCAAATTTTAGGTAATTCATCTATGAATTTCATTTTAAGGGTATGTTTTTTCTATGGCACAAAAAACAAATGGTTATTCCAACTGCTCCTTCTTGTGATAATTTAATCCTATAAAGCAAGGTAGTTGGGCTTGAGGTAGAAATGAAACAAATGATGGAAGACAGGAGACAACAATTGATTCAAGTGATTAGCAACTGCTGAGCTTCTCAACATTGATAATAGAGCATTCAGGTAGTTTAGATTTCCTATGTATAATAAGGTTTCATTGCGGAAATAATAAAATTCAATATTTTTTTTTGGAAATCCAAGTTATAGTTGTCAAGTTTCAGTGCTATGTTGTTTTTTATGGTGTTTAATCCATTTCCAGTAACAAAAACATTTTTCAATCACTCTACATATCTTAGGACAAAACCAACTAGTATTTTTGGCAATTGGACTAGGCGATGTTATTGATGTAGAACAAAAATCGCCACAGTTTTTGTTTGGAATACTCGTATGGTACTTTTTTAAGCAGAGAACAATTGTACAATGACTGGCATTTTACAGACGTGATGTCTTAATTTTGGTTGATAAATTCTCTGTCTTAGAAGCTCTACATTTATAAGCTCTGTTTTGGTTGATAAATGCTCTGTTTTATAAGCTCTGCATTTAATTCCATTTTTTTTCTGTGAGGCCGATCTTTCATAGTTTTTGCCTAAAACAGGTATGTGTTTAGGCTTTCTATTTGTTTTATTAAAAAATATCTCTTTGAATAAATTATTATCATATCCTGTTGCCTGTTCAAATTGTTGGGGCTACCTTTAGATTATATCTTTTTGATTTTGCAGACTTTAAACACATATCTAACCCATTTCCTTGTAAGCTCTACTAAGCATAGGATGATAATACGTTTCATTTTCTTGGATCAGATTCTAGTTTAGTTATTTCCTCTACTTTTGGGCATATGTAAAGTTAAGTGCATTTTAATGGAATTTGATTACTTGTTTCTTTGTGTTAAGTTATTTGCAAATTTCCTTGCTGACACTCTGATATCAATGTAAGTTCATCCATATGGCACGAATAGGATGCTCATCAATCTGAGTCGAACATGGTTAACCCTTGACCCAATACAGCTCCCAAAAACACTAATAACTGCTTGCTGCACTAGCTATAACTTCTTTATGAGATATGGCGTCAACATTCAATCCTCTTCCTTTACACAGTTACCAATCCATGACCTAGAGGTGGAGCTCCACCATTGTCACGCTTTCAAGTCAATACATTTGTTGCTAGCTATGTCTTGTGGTCTAGCCTAGCAGCAAGTCTGGCCTCTGATTTTCAGTCAACAAATAATATCAATGCAGTAGTATAAGTCGTACAAGGACTTGACTCAATCTGAGTGTACTGATTTGAACTTTGGTTTAGGACATATTTCATTAATATAATATGACTGTAGGTTACCAACCTTATAAATAGTCCTCGGGAATAGTTTCAATCACAATGCTGTCATCATCATGTTGCCACTGAAATACTAAGACGTGCTAGGTCTCCTTACTTGAAAAACACGTAAAACACATCCTTTTAGGACCGTGTATTGAGTCTCTTTCTTATTGTGGATTAGGGGTTCATTTAGGCTCCCATTGATTGCGTCTTAGCTTTGAATAGAAAATTGCAACTAGGGCTCTTTTGGAGCTTCCTTTGGCAGTGTATGGAAGCCTCCTTGCTATGATGAAGAACCTTCTTTTGGGACAGCGAAGGAGCCTCTCTTCACTGTGATTTAATCCCTATGAGTGCACCTTTTCCAGGCCCCAAAATTTTCCCTCCGCATTGACTTTATGTGGATTTGTTAGAGGTTTTTTGTCTACATTTCCTTTTAAAGATTTAGTGCATGAATGATTGTCCACATGTTCATGGAGAAGAGAACATAATTGCATTTGATGTGGTCCAGAGAGAAATTTTTTATTTGGTCAAGCTTGTATTCTTCATCAATGATTTTCTTGACATTGTTTTCATTCTCAGCACTGTAGTTGTATATGTCATTGAGGGTTTACAGGTTTAATGAATCTTCTGGGGCTATCCAACTTTTTTATTGTCAACAATAAAGCTATCTATAGCTGGAAATGGATTTGTTTGACTTAAAGTGTCAATAATTGTGTGTTTATAACATACTCTTTGTTTTTCTACCAAGGAATATCCATCACATATGTTAATAACTTTGTCTTCTAGATGAATATTGACAGTAAAAGGATGAGGCTTCCTTATCCCATCTGGCTTGAGGGATAAATTCAGATCATAGGCATAAAAAATAGAAGGACTGTCAGATCCCATCATATAGGATCTTTTAGGATTGAACTAGCAAATATTCCTACAATCATATTTAGGGAGTGCTAACCAAATCCATTTGAGAATGTGAATTCCCTTTAAAGCAGTCAAGGTAGTGATTGTACCATGATTCAAATAGTTGAAAGACATTTATTTATCATAACTAGAAAGTTTTCATGTCTTTGTATACTTTGAGAATACGAATGAACTTGCATAGATTCCCTTTGAGAATACCTTATTGGGAACCTGTTTTAATTTTTTTCATCAGTTCACTCACCTATTTCTTCCATTTTCTTTTTAGTATCCTTAGATGAAATAGAATTTTTTAATTTTTGGAATGGGTTAGAGTTGTTAGGAAGTATTGAATAGTTCATAGAATTCCTTATTTCATTTATGAAATTAGTTGTTTACCTTTGGACACATATTAATAGAAAGTGTATTGTGTCTCCAATTAAGAGATATTTGGAATTGGCTTACACTATATTACAATCAGCATTTTTACATTTAATCAAAATGAACAAGTACGTCTTCCATAATTCTCCAGGGTTCTAACATTATAAAATACTCTCCCTGCATTTGATTTCGTGTAAAACATATTTTCTCATTGGATGTTACATCATATTTCTGATGCCCGCTCTAGTATCATTGTCTTCTAGAGTCAGTGAGGTTACACCATATTCTTTTCTTAGAGGCTTGAGGTGTTTATATGTTTCTAATATTGTGTAATTGTAGTGATGAATGGATTGATAAGTTTGACCCAAGTAATGATACAAAACTTTTGTTTAAGGTCCATTAATCATAAGGACCAATTTCTCATCTATTCATTATATCAGGCTACAATGAGCTTGCAAGAATATTAAGTCATTCTGCACAACCCACCTCCCATTAGTATTAGTCATAATGAATAATTTTTCATGCACTCATTGAGTCAAGGGAATTTTCTAGAATATAAAGCTATCCAATGTGACCCATCTCCCATGAGCATTGGTCATAATGACAAATTCCTCATTTGCTCATTGCATAAGGTGAGAGGGTGAAGAAGTGGCATTGAATATAGTGAAATGAAATCACATGGCATCAATTGTCACCTATAAGGCTTATACCTAGTAACGAAGACTTTAGAGGAAGGTCAAATCACCATTGCAAGGCTTCTTGGCTCAAAGGACACTTAACCGTGCAGTTTTTCACCATAATCAAGCCTATTTAGCTTTCTATCCCAACCTATTCATAGATACCTTCTCTTTAAATTAATATTTGTTTATTGCTAAGCCTTACTGTGTGGCAGTAACAACAGTATTGAGTAGGCACTCACAAGTGTACTTAGTTTGAAAGTTTGGAAGTCAGATAATTTGGGGAATCATTATCTGTCAGATCATATCTTCCTCTGAACATCAGAAAATAATTCTTGTTCGGAGTATATCCATCAAGCTATCAGCACTCTGTTATTCATGTATGTATGAAAGTCAACTAATCATACTGCTTCTTAATCAACAAGAGTCATTAAACATCATATTATAACATCACATCTCCCTCACAATGTTTAAAAGGTAAGCTTACTTAAAACATAAGCATTGAGCTATATGCATCCTTCTCTTAATCATATGGTCCATGTGTTGGAATTATCCAGTCATAATCATGCAGCTTATATCAAATTCAGTTATCAAGACATGCCCTTCATCAGGAATCATCGGACAAGAACAATCATTGAAGATTTTATGGCTCCCTCTTAAGCCTTTCTTGAAGTCAAATGAGGTAACAACTTCAGAAAAGGTCTGATTCATCATAGTCCTAGTTGTATCATCCTTCATTGCATCAAATTACCCAATTCATGATGCAAAGGAGAATTTCTCATCGGCTATCATATATGTAGAACCATTCTTCACAAAATCCTTATTTAATGCAATCAATATATCATGTTCTTTTGCTTATTTTGCTTGTATACTTGCTTCTATTTTTCACAAGGATTGATAGAGAATTGGTCAGAGTGATATGCACTTATTCTAGATGACCTTCATGATTGAAGGCTTTAGGTGAGGTTTACTTCTTATCAAAGGTGCGACAATTTCCTTTACTGACAGATCCTTGAGACGTTCCATTTTGGCCTAGAATTATTGTTCCTTTGCTGATTCTTGTTTCCACTTGTAGCTGCAAGCTCACAGTAATTAATGATTTTCAGTCATCACTAGGATGTCATGTCAATCATGTTTTGTGATACAAGATTAATGTAAGGCAAATCAATGTAGGATCACAACCAAGTTCCATCATAGGTCAAAATTTTAAAAGGCTACTTCCTTTATTACAAAAATTGTAACTATCTTATTTTTTCACAAAATCATAGGCCCCATCCCCTGGTTTCTTTCAAACAGTGCCTTTGTCAGTTCCATTTTTCATATTTTGTCTCTATGACCATTCTAGCTATCATGAGATAGACAAAGCTCGGCATCTGAGATACCCTTACTACACTAGTTCTCCACACAAACTGCATTTCCATCTACAAATCGAGACATAAGTCGAATGAAATAATTCATTGTGTCTTTGTTGTGAAGGTTGATTCAACCATATGTCCAACATTTTTCTCTTGATGACTTGTTTAGTTGAGGCCACATAGCTTAGGACAAAACCAACTAGTATTTTCGGCAATTGGACTAGACGATGTTATTGATATAGAACACAAATCGCCACAATTTTTGTTTGGAATACTCATATGGTAATTTTTTAAGCAGAGAACAATTGTACAATGACTGGCATTTTACAGATGCGATGTCTTAATTTTGGTTGATAAATGCTCTGTTTTATAAGCTTTGTTTTGGTTGATAAATGCTTTGTTTTATAAGCTCTGTTTTGGTTGATAAATGCTCTGTTTTATAAGCTCTACATTTAATTCCATTTTTTTTCTGTGAGGTCGATATTCCATAGTTTTTGCCTAAAACAGGGATGTGTTTAGGCTTTCTTTTTATTTTATTAGGTAGGTGCTAGATCATAACATTACGTTGTTGTCACTATTTTCACATCATATGGATCATTCCTCCTAGAGAGTTGGCATGCAAGACTCACCTGAACCATGGACACTTTCTATGTATCGAAGATGAGAATCGAGATGATTCTCCACCCTGGCTTCTTACATCTTCACATCATGCATGGGTTGAGATTTCCTATGTGCCAGTTTTAGATGTGTTCACATCAGACTAAAACCAAGGGAAAATACTAGACTGACAGGAAAAATAGGATCTGTAGACTTTGCTTGAATGAAACTGAATCAGAAGAGAATACTCTTTTGCCTTGTCAGTCATGAGATCAGGGATGGATACTGGTTGTTTAGAGATTCTAGAGGCTCCCTATCCTCCCTTATCAGCTACCATGATTGTGATGTGTAGAACTCTTTATATGAGAGCTCTTCCTCCGTAAAATGAAGCTCATGCTAGTAGATTTACAGTCAGCCTAAGGCACTCCAAAAGACAATCAAAAATCATTTTTAAGACTCATTTCATCCAACTCAAAGCAGAATCACCACCCTATGAAACCTCAGGCTGCTTCATCCATGGTCAGACAGTACATAGGATCCACTCATCATCAGGCTCAGTCAAAACCTATGGTGACCTATTTACAAAGCATGACAGTCCTAAGGGGTACACAGGGTACTGAGAATTTGATATCACATATCAAATTCTAGTATCTCCTATTTTTCATTTTCCAATACTATATCTAGCTGCTGCAATTTTGTATTCTGCATGTGCCAAATGCTTCATCGTTGCTGCACTAATAGTCGTGCCTTTTGCTGATATTAACCATGGAATTTATGTGATGGTATTTGATAAATGTTTATAAATGTTGATCAAGAAATACCAATTAATCATAGTTAAATGGTTAATTACATGTGTGTTCTCAATTGCACATTTTCTTTACCCAAATAAAGGGGGTTTGAAGAGTTTATTGTTGCCAACGATCTTCAAAACAATTGAGCTTACTGTTTCCAGGGATAATTATTTGGATAGAATGCTTATTATTTTTTCCTGAAAATTTATATATTTTCACTGTTTAAATTTTCTATTTTAAGAGCCACAGCATATCTACTGCCTATGACTTTTGAATTCCAAAGTTGGTTAATAAGGTATCCACAATCTAAATTCACTCGTATTTACTTGTATGAGGAACTACAAATACAATGCACTTATTAAATTGGAGATGAAATTTGAATTACTAAATAGTTTGAGTTAACAACATTTCAATACTGAGACAATCTTCTATTACAAGTGAAAAGAGTGCTAAAATATGGTCATTTGTTTGGAATTCACTCTATGCGCCACTGTACCCAGTTAGTTTTACTCTTCTGTTTATCTGGTTTTACTTATAACACTTAAAAAGAGGATGAGAATGGAAACCGTAAAGGAGTAGAGAAACATTTTCCTTTGCGATAACAACAGCGATGGTGGAATGGTAAACACTCCTCGCATATTCACACCTTGGAAACCTTATCTCGAAATGAAGCTAGTCCTCACTTGCATTAGAGCAAATCCATTTGAACCTTGTTGGGCCTTGAAAGAGAGATCAAATTTCGCCAAACACTTCGTAAACAAATATTCTTGTAAATTCTTTATATTTTTTATACAAAACATCTGAAAGGTAAGATAGGCCCCATATAGTTGACTCAGTAATAAAATTTAATTATTTTTAAATTTTATTTTTTTAATACAAAACATGTCTCCTTGAACAGAACATACTGAAAAGGAAGATAACCCGATAACCCCATATAGTTGACTTAGTAATTAAAATTTTAAGTTTATATGGTATCAAATTCCTCATCAAATTTCTTTCCACATCATCCAGTGGTAAAAAATGGTAAAAAATATATCGAAGAATTCAATATATTTTAATACACAATATATATTTTTTAATTTTTTAACATAAAATTTTATGTTTATCATATAAAATATTTCATATTTATAAGAAAGATTAAGTTTCTAAGAGTTTAATATCTTTTAATAAGTAGCATATATTTTTAATAGACAATATGTTAAAGGGAAAGATAATAAGATAACTTTTCTGTAAGTTAGTAAAGTTTCAATATATTACTAAATAAACATACAATACAAAAATAGTAGCTAGTTTACGAAACAAGTTGTAGAAGAAGATTCTCTTTGTCACACATTTAACTAGGCATGCCATTAGATTTTTCTGTTGTTACTTTTCCTTATATAGTTCAAAAACGTTCCCCTTCCCACTACTACTATATGTACGTCTACCTATCTGAATAGCTATATAGCTTTGATCTTCAGACCTAAACTTGACATAATAACTACAATACTACCTATATAAACATAACACAAAACTAAACAAAACATTGGTCGATGCCATGATCAACTAACACAATATTTTTTTACTTGGAGTTGTTATCGTCATTGGCCCATTGTTGCGTCCTCCACAAGGGTTGTCGCTGGAGCCTCTAAGGTTGCTAGTGGATAGCCACCTGCAGCGCAAGCCTCTCGAACTCAATACTTCCTCAAGCGGTCAAAATATCCTATTTCTACACCCATCGATATATCCACATTATCGATATAATTTAGATATATTGATAACATTTTATTAAGATCCCCAATTCTGCAAACATGGAATTTCTCTATGTTAACCAAACCCTTGAGAGCCTCTTCAATTCCTTTTAGGCATTGGTCTATAGATTTTAACTCAATTTCTGTCTCGAGTTGCCTCTTTTTCCTCTATTCCGCTGCCTCTTCTTGCAGTTTTCCACTAGAGTCTTGACATGCCAAGTGGTCTCCAAGGTCTTTTGGTACACATTCATCTATGTTTTGGATTTCCCTGTGTTGATGATCCAATCTCCATCCTCCTCTACTCTATCATCAACGATAGCCCTACAATGTCTTCGAACCTCACTCTCCCAGATTTCCACTATATCCTTCCCTTTTGTGTGATTGTTTACCAACAACCTTCATTTCTTCCTCCATGCATGTCTGTTTGCAAAACTCAAAGCCATGAGCATCTTCTTGGGAACTACCTCTCAGCCTACTAGCATCACTCTAGCTCTTACTCATTACACTCCTTGATAGCTGAATTTCCCTCATAGAAATTACTATCACCAACTCACAATTACACCACCTTTTAGTGTTTTGCCTTATGTCGATGAAGCCTGCTCCCTAGCTATGATTTAAATATGACACCCCAGATGAGACTTGCCTCGCCGATATTTGAGTACTTTCCTTCTCCATTTTTAGTAACTCTGAACTACTAGCGATGTTGTTGTTCATTCGTGTGTACTTGTGGACATCCTTCCTCTCATTTTCCCCTCCGAGCGGTTTGTTCAAAATCATAATCACCCCGACCTTGCTCTTGTATGTTTCCCCTCTTGATTGTGTACCTTCCCACTCCTCTTGCCACATCTCCTATTGATGATACGATCACACTAAAAATCTATTATGGGGGAAATCCTCTCCTTCCCACGATTAACTATCACTCTATCCTTGTATTGCAAGCACATACCCCTTCTCATTTCCTAAGTATGTCCATAATGAAGGATTATTTGTTCGTATGAACTGGTAGATCACTGTCCTGATTCGGGCCCACCCCTTCTATATCAACCTACCTTAATGGCGTGGAGTGATCTCTCTCTGCCAACCTTTGGCTTTCCTCCTTTAGCTAGCCCTATGAAAACTTGCACATCATGTCGATGAGCAAATGGACATTATCTACCCCTTTACTTTCCACCCTATCCACCAACACATTCGAAAACCACTGAACTAAGGTGAATTCCATGGTTTTCAACACCTCCAGATGTATTTGAATGCGTTGGATTAAGGGGGGCAAGTGCCAGTTCCATGTTACTTTACTTATTTGTGTGCCACATTGTAACTTACATGTCACTTGAATGATAAGAGGTGCAGTTCCTACTAGGTCTGGTTCCATGGGAGTTTGCATGGGCTTACATCCATTCATATGGGATTTCTCAATAAGTGTCTTGGCATATTTTCTTTTATATACAAATATCCGGTGATGTGTGTGTCACACCTCCAAACCAAGATAGTAATGCAATAGACCAAGATCGGTCATGTCAAAGGACCTTTCCAAATCCTGCCAAAATTCTCTTCTCATAACTACCTGTGATTACTAAGTCATCGACATACACAATTATGATCACAATATCCCCCCTTGATCTTTGCAGTAGAGGTTAGGATCATAAGGGCTTCTCTTTCAGCTGTGTTGTGCAAAATGCTCATCGATTTTTATGTACCAGGCTCTAGGAGTCCGTTTTATACCATAGAGATATTTGGTTAACTTACACACCTTTGTTTCTTGTCCAGGTGCTACCTTTCATTGATTTCTCAATTCAA
>APFE031671182.1:0-27691 GCA_000404065.3 Pinus taeda
TTAGGTTGGGCAAACCTACCTATGGTTTTTCGGTCCATGGTATTGGATGCCTCGGCATGTATAAATATGTATTGTACATTGAAAGGAATATAATGAAAAATCAAGCTGGTAGTCTCGGTTTTGAGATCCAGTGGGAAATCTCTGTGTATATGTGTTTTATGGGTTATGCTCTCGCATTTTTATTTTCTTGTGATTTAGAATTCGTATGCAGGTAATTTCTGTACGGGGTTAAAACCTACAGCTAGACCCCCTTTGGGCTAGTAGGGATCGCCTTTATCCATAGAGGGGATTTACCTCTCCAACAATACCTACAAGAAAATATTGATGTCGCTATTGATCCCAATGTCCTCTTGTGCTTTCCTACTTTTCCTTTGCCTCCTTGCTCCAAAAATCCAAGTATGCCACACCCTCCAAGAGTCCTCTAAGAAAACTCTAATTATCCAAGAGTATGAGAGAGAGGGAATAATGAGATAGCTCCAACATTGAACTGAAAAAAAAAAAGTTACCAACTGATCCTCATTAACCTTTTTATGAATGAGGCCTCTATTTTCTTCATTTTCCATTATTTTCCTTCAATTTCCTCCTCACATGAAACATGTGACCTTTCACTTCCCTTTTCTCCTAATTTCCATTATTTTCATAAAAAAAAATGTGCCAAAAATGCCATTTGCCCTTTCCAAAGCCTTAGCCTTAGCCTTTGCCAATTTCATTAGCCATTAAACAATCACAAGAGATACCCATCACTAGGATTTTTCCCAACATTGAGCTCAAAATAAGTTTCCCATCAACCGTGGTTATTATTTTTCCTTTTTTTAACTTTTATTACATGGAATTTTCTCTAGGGTTGTTACAAAGTTTTAGGGTTTTTCCAAGGTTTCCACATACAGGTAGGGTTCATAGAAGGGTCATTTTCTATGACTTTCTATTTCCATATGGTGGTACATGATGTCCTCGATCATAACCCTTTTTTTAGTAATACAATTCACTTATTTCTGGTTCAACCATGGTGTCGATGCCTAATCTAGACCTTCATAAATTAGGTTTAAGTTGTATAATACTTTCTTCTTATAGCTGGTTCAACCTTAGTTCTAGTGATAACTTGCTAAGTCTAGGTCTCTATAAATTAGATCAAAGTTAGGACTTAAATTTTCATATAGCTCACACGTTGTTCCCAATTTCTGTTGAGACTTTAATAAACTTAATTTTTTAACTTGGACTATTGCTGAAATAATCAAGGATCCAGATCCCTTACAAAAAGAGGTGTTTGTATTTTTCTAGCTTTCCCTTCCTATGAGTTTATCTTCAAGATATGGAAGTTGGAAAAGTTGTGATTTCTTGAATTATTTTTTTCCCTGATCAATATTCATGACTTTCGATTCTATCTTTTTGCTTAATATGGTATTAACATTAAGCAATGGGTTGAGTTGCACATGTAGTCTAAAAATAACTATTTGTTAGAGAAACTGCTTATTTGTAAGTTGTTCATATGTAGTTTAAATAATTTTTCCTATGAATCCTATCAATTCAACAAGAAGACCCAACCTTGATGTAACCCATTATGTACTAGATACGGAGAAATGACGTTGTTATAGGGTCACTTGTTCAAGTATTTGCAAGAAAATTAACTTTTACCCACGATTAATAATACAAATGCGTTGTCTACTATTTCACATGCTTTCCCAAGACATAGTGATATTTTGTCTCAGAGTACTTGTGTAACTTGTTGCGTCTCATATGGCAGGATAGTATTTCGCCTTTTGCAAGTCCACATGGATTTGTAAATCCTATCCCATGTGCATTTTTGGACTCAACTATTGTTATGTTTGTCCTTATGTATCCAATTGAGATCTTTAACTCTGAATAGAAATTGTAAGTCCATGCAAGAATACGATAAGTGTCCCTAAGAGTTGTGTAAGGTGTTAATACAGCATGGATTTTTCTTCTTTGTAAGGCATGTATAATCCACATGTATTTTCTACTTTTCATTCATGAGTAATCATAGTTCATTTTTATTTCCATTTAAGGGATAAGCTCTTAGGTTATATAATATATACTTCTAAAATGCAGTGAGAAATTCTGAGTAACTTGTTCATCCTAGGATTTTGGTGTGCAAAAATCCACCTTTACACATATCAATCATTTTGTAATTGTAAGAGATTTTTCGCTACAAAAATCACAAAAATATGTCCTATTTATCTATAATTTCCTACTTAACCTATCGATATAATAGACACTTATGGATAGAGTTAGCTTTGAAAATTTATTCTTGTTAAACTTATGGGCTTAATCTTCACATAAGCCAAGTGGAAACCTTTCTATAATATTAATTACATTGTTGTAAAAATAATCATTTTGGCTATTTTAGGTGATTCTCTCTCTCTCTCTCTCTCTCTCTCTCTCTCTCTCCTCTTTCTCTTCTATATATATATATATATATAATATGAAAATTTGTGAGTTTCAATGTATTATTTTCAATATTTATGGATATATTATTTATTTCAAAACAATTAAGATTAGGTATTTGTTGTTGGAAAGACCTCCAAAATGGAACACGTTTCTTCTCCTTGGTAGTGGAGTCCATTCATGCCCTAGGAACAAAATGGAAAAGTTAGACATACTTATCCTGATACACAATCTCACAACCAAGTATAAACACCATTTCTACCAGTATTTGATTCTCTAAATCTATTGAAAAACTTAAAAGCTACAAAATCATATTTCTAGATCATTTTAATCCTAAAGTTTTCAAGTTTTCAAGATTTGAGAAATTCAAAATTTTTGTTGCACCCATCCCCATCAATTCACCCCACACATACCTTGCTACGTCATGGATATAAAGGTGGCTAAAGTATGAAGGAATATGTTGACAATATTTTAGGCATTAGATTTTCTAATTGTTTGGCTAGATTTGGGTGGCGTTTCAAAAATATATGGAATATTTCCTATCCTGAAGTAAAAGGTTTTCAACAGATGAATACTATACTCATGAAAATAATTCACTATAAGGAGAAGCATATATGAAAATATTGTTAGGCATAGCCATGGTGGTGGGTTTCTTATTTGTTTACCGTTAATGGTGATCTGTCAAGAATTCTAATATTTGTTTCTGACTTCATGCAGGTGGGATGTTGTGGGTACCGAGAGAAAATTCAATATGGTTCCTTCCCTATTTACAAACAAGCACTTGAGTAAAAGCTAGGCCCAAGACTGAAAAATACCCAGGCACATGATCATCCTCCCCACATACTACTTCGTAGTTCCAATAATGGCAGTAGTGGACATAAATATGCAAGATTGACACACCACTACACGGGGATGTTTAAGAAAATTAAATAAGATGAAATTAACATTTCATCTGAAGCATTTAATTAAATTAATTTGGATTTGGTATCATGTATGAGACTTTTCACCGTTTCTATTTTTATATTAAAATCGGTTGACAGATACGCAGAATTGAGGTTTTCATATCCACGTGGTAGGGAAGCTTTTCATATAGACATGGCAGGGAGGGGCGTAGGTTGGGCTAAAGGAGCTATTTAACCTACTGAATGAGGTTTTTATATAGATATGAGTGAGTTCAAACAAGCTAAAAGAGCTATTCATTTTTCTGCAATCAATCAAAACAAGTGGTATGGTGTCAATGAAGCCATGTGAAGCTTTTTTGGGAAATTTTTATTTATTTATTTAATGATAAATTTTGATGTAGAAAGCAATGTGAAAGTTAATAGTTGTGGCAAGATATTAACAACTTATGTTATTTCTAGCTACTTTTCTCTATAGGACTAGATTAAATTGTTTGTAGATTATTGTGTGTATTATTAGCATGTTGCGTGTGTCATGCTACAAGGGTGAGACATTGAGCTAAGTAAAGGGGTCATGCCGCATGATTATAGATTTTATAAATAATATGCCATTATGTGTTGAGCATTTTTTTTTAAATCAATGCATATATATGCAATTTCAAGGATCGCCATAACTCACATAATTCTTTAAAGGGTGCTAGCTCAATAGAGGAGCACCCACCTTATAAGCAAGAGGTTGGTGGTTCGATTCCACTATACCCTAACATGAATCGATTCATTTTATATTTAAATTAGATATTTTATATTGATTTATTTCAATGGTGAGATATTTTTCTAGATTCATTGTTTTATATTGTCTCTAGAGAGATGAAGTGATATTTTATTGCTTTTAAATATAATTTTGTATTGTCTCTAGAGAGATAAAAATTAAATTGTCTCCTAAGAGACCATAATGTTTGTGTTATATATTATCTTTATAAAGAAAACAATGCTTGTGTTATATATTGTCTTTGTAAAGAAAATAATGCTTGTGTTATATATTGTCTTTATAGAGACAATTGTTTAAGACATAATTTGAGACACCCGCTTAAAGACATTATTTAAGGCAATACACAAGTTTTTGTTGTTTTTTTTTGTTTTTTGTTTTTGTTTTTTTTTTTTTGTTTTTTTTTTTTTTTATTTTTTTTTATCTCAACTTAAAAAATTGTCTCAAATATTGTCTTAAACACCCCTCTTGTGTATTAGTGCCATTTTCCATTTCCACAATATTGGAAGTTCTTTGAGATTTGTTGATGGGAAATTTCTTGAGTTTTCTCATAATTTATTCTTTATTACTCACTTTTCCATGTTCATTTTCTTGCTTTTATATTTATTAGTTGTTTTGTTTGGAAACTTGAAAGACCACCAAAAAAACTATATATAATAAGTGATGGAAATGAAATTATAATGATGCAGTAGCGTAGCAATGACAAAGATGCCACTATAATATTAAACTTTGTCATACTTTTTGTAGTAGAATTAAGGAAGACTTTCTATCTATGTCTCTCATTCTATTTGGTGTATTTTTGCAAAAAATAAAAATAAAAATAAGGAGCCACATGTTTTTCTTCATTTATCATTTTGAAAATAATTTAAAATATGTCTAATATTTACTAGCACAACCACATTAATAAATATGGTTGATAAACGACAATAGGCCCATATCAAGAACATATATCAATTATCAATAATTAATATAAATATAAGAACCGTATATAATAATATGAATATTATTTATTAATTATATTAATATAATAATTTATTATTTATTACTATTGTATCAATAATAATAATAATAAATAAATAAAGTTAATAACAACAATTATGTTAATAATAATTTATTAATAATTGTGAAATAAACATTTAATAAAAATAAAACAACAATTTAAATGCAGTTGATAGGAAATTCATCTTTAAACACTCCACCTGAACACAATTATTAAACACTAGCCTCTTTCATAACACACCAAGACTGATGAAAAAAGTTGTACCAATTCAAATCAACAAGATAATGATCATGACCATTCATGCTTTCCAAATAATCTCTTCTTGCATTTTTGCATAACGTTGAAAAGAAAAAGGTGGTAAAATATGCAAACCATCTATTGATTTCACTCTTGATATAACTGTAAATGTCAAATGGTACCTCTCTTTGTCCCAATATCTACAGTGGCTTGTTGCAAGGGAATAATATAAAACATAAGGGATAAATATTATAAACCCTAAAATAAACATGCTTTACCATGATTTAGCATCATTGATTTTCATACTGAGACAATGTTTGCCACAATACGACATTGGACTATGGTTGACGATGGTTGATTTCATATTGAGACAATCTTTGACAGATCGTGACATTGGACCATCATTGACCATGGATGACCATGATAGTAAACCCAAACGATTTATATTAAACCCTAGATTTAATATTATAAACCCTATGAATACTATTATACCCTAGGAATATGAACCAAATAAACCCAAGGGATTGATATTATAAAAATAAGGAAATAGTAAACCCAAGGGATTAACTCTAAAACCGAAAGGTATTATAAACCCAAGGGAATAATATTAAACCCAATCGATTAATATTATAAATGCAAGATATATAAACATTGAAGGGATTGATATTATAAACCCAAGGGAATAATAAACCCAAATGATTAATACTAAAAACACGAGGAATTAAAAACCTAACAGATTGATAATATAAACCCAAGGGATTAATATTATAAACCAAAGGTATATAAACCCTCAGATAAATATTATAAATCCAAGGGAATAATAAACCCAAGGGATTATAAACCCACGGGATTATAAACCCAAGGGAATAATATTAAACCCAAGGGATACATATTATTAACCCAAGGAATATAAACCCTAAGATGAATATTATAAACCCTAAGATAATTATTTTTCACAATGCAACGTTGGAATATGGTTGAGTATGATTGATTTTCATATTGAGACAACGTTTGTCACATTGCGACATTGGACAATGGCTGACCATTGTTAACCATGATTGATATCCATATAAAGACAATCCTTGTCATAATGTGATGTTGGACCATGGTTTACCGTAGATGACCATTGTTGTGACAATGTGACGTTGGACCAAGAAATAGTCTTTGTCACAATGTGACCATGGTTGTTGACCATGGTTGACCATGATTGAACCCAAAGGTATTATTAACCCAATGGATTAATATTATAAATGCAAGGCATATAAACCCTAATGGGATTGATATTATAAACACGAGGGAATAATAAACCCAGGTGATTATAAACCCAAGGGAATAATATTAAACCTAAGGGACAAATATTATAAACCCAAGGAATATAAACCCTAAGATAAATGTTATAAATCCTAACATAAATATTTGTCACAATGCTATGTTGGAATATGGTTGACCATCATTGATTTTGATATTGAGATAAATAAAACCTAAAATAAACATGGTTGACCATTATTTACCATCATTGATTTTCATACTGAGATGATGTTTATCACAATCCAACATTAGACCCTGGTCAACCCTGACTGTAAGCCCAAGGGATTTATATTAAACCCTAGGATTAATATTATAAACCCTATGAATAATATTATACCCTAGGAATATGAACCAAATAAACCCAAGGGATTGATATTATAAACCGAAGGGAATAATAAACCCAAGGGATTAATTCTAAAGCCCAAAGGTATAAACTGAAGGGAATAATATTAAACCCAAGGGATTAATTCTAAAGACCAAAGGTATTATAAAGCCAAGGGAATAATATTAAACCCAAGGGATTAATATTATAAATGCAAGGTATATAAACCCTAAAGGGACTGATATTATAAACCGAAGGGTATAATAAACCTAAGGGATTAATACTAAAAACCTAAGGAATTAAAAACGCAACGTATTGATAATATAAACACAATGGAATAACATTAAACCCTTGAGATTAATATTATAAACCCAAGGGAATAATAAACCCAAGGGATTATAAACCCAAGCATTATAGACCCTAAGATAAATATTATAAACCCTAAGATAAATATTTGTCACAATACGATGTTGGAATATGGTTGACCATGATTCATTTTCATATTGAGACAATGTTTGTCAAAATGCGATGTTAGACAATGGCTGACCACCATTGACCGTGGCTGATCTCCATATCGAGACACTATTTTTCACAATGTAACATTCAACTATGGTTGACCATGGATGACCATGGTTGTGACAATCTGACATTGGACTAAGAGATAGTCTTTGTCACAATGTGACCATTGTTGACCATGATTGAACCCAAAGGTATTATAAACCCAAGAGAACAATATTAAACCCAAGGGATTAATATTATAAATGCAAGTTATATAAACCTTAAAGGGATCGATATTATAAACCCAAGGGATTAATACTAAAACCCAACGGACTGATAATATAAACCCAAGGTAATAATATTAAAGTCAAGGGATTATTATTATAAACCCAAGATATATAAACCCTAAGATAAATATTATAAACCCAAGGGAATAATATTAAACCCAAGGGATAAATATTATAAACCCAAGGAATATAAACCCTAAGATAAATATTATAAAGCCTAAGATAAATATTTGTCACAATGAGAGATTGGAATATGGTTTACCATGATTGATTTTCATATTGAGACGACATTTTTCGCAATTTGACGTTAGAGAAAGGCTTACGATCATTGACCATGGTTGATCTCCATATTGAGACAATTTGTGTCACAATGTGATGTTCGACCATGGCTGACCATAGATGACCATGGTTGTGACAATGTGACATTGGACTAAGAGATAGTCTTTGTGTTAATTTTAGGTTTGTTCTATGCTTAGAGAAATTTATTTCAATTTTCACAGTTAGCTCAATATCTTTTCCAGATTAGCAATCACATCAACATCAAAATAAACTACAGATAGAACATGAAAATAAATCACAGAAGACAAGACAAGACAAGAGGACATAAGATGTGGCACTAGCTAGGGACAAACCCCAATGTGGGGAAACCCTTCATCAATTGTTCTTATATGTTCTTCAATAGTTCAACAGAGAGAGAGAGAGAGAGAGATAATACATTTACAACATAAGTCAACACTTAGACTTTCTAGATAAGAGAATAGATCATCTCTACATGAGGTCAGTTGAAGACATTCTGCTTCAACTGATTCTCCAAGGTGATTTCTTCACCTATCATTGTGTTGCATCTCATCATCATGTTGCACCTCACCGAGCTACACCATGTTGCACTCATCATCACATTGTTGGACCTCATGACCATGTTGTACACATCATATTGCAACACCTTATGTTTCCACTGCTGTCCCACTTTTACTGACATTTCCATTCCATTTTTTCCATACTACTATCCCATTTTCTTGCTCCATCAAGCTTCATTGTTGTCCCAAGTACCATTGCTTCACTTTTCTTCACCATGTACTAGCTGGCCCATTTAAACATGTTGTACCTTGCTGCTCCATGTACTAGTTGTCCCATCTAGACATGTTGTACCTTGCTGCTCCATGTACTAGCTCTCCCATCTAGACATTTTGTACCTTTTTGCTCCATGTACTAGTTGTCCGATCTAGACATGCAATACCTTGCTGCTCCATGCACTAGATATCCCATCTAGACATGTTGTTCCTTGCTGCTCCATGCACTAGATGTCCCAACTAGACATGTTGTATCTTGCTTCTCCATGTATTGTTTCATGTATTTGTTGTCCATGTATTGCATCATGTACAACTATACTATTGTCCCACTGTAACAACTACAACACACATAGATTTCCATGTTGTCACCTACAACACACATAGATTTCCATGTTGCCACCTACAACACACAGATTTCCATGTTGTCACCTACAACACACATAGAGTCCTTCTTACGTGCCCAGGTCTCCTTTTCTAGCTGCATATAGGTCACCTCAATTGCTATGAATCTGGCCTCTCTTTACTGTGGAATTAGGCCTCCTCTAACTGCGGATTCAAGCCTCCTTTAGTTGTGGATTTAGGCCTTCTTTAACTGCAACCAGACCCCTATTTTAACTGCTGCTAGAGCTCTTCTCCATCTGTGGCTGAGTCTCCTTTCCACCTGTAGCTAGGGATTTTATCATGACTATTGCTAGGGCTAGTTTGTGGCTCCATTTAGATCTGTGGATAGGGCTAGGTCTCTTATTTAGAACAACAGCTTAGGTATATTATAGACGAGTGTTGAGGGTAGTTTAAAACTTCTCCTTGTAGTGCTAGAGTAGTCTCCTCCATGACTGTGTTAAGGCTGATTAGGGTAGTGTAGAGCCTAGGCAACTCCCTCTAGATAGCATAGAACCTTTCTCCATTAGGGAAATATTATCCCTTAGGAAATCTCCTCCTACTAAAACCCAAAGACAAGTAGAGAGGAAGAGATACCAAGTGAGTGTGTCCAAATGACTTTCAAGGCACCTCTATTTATACTAAAACGTTGAACACATGTGGGGTTTATTTGGTTGCTGGCCGACCTTGACGAATTGTCCCATAACATAAATAAATTCATATCTCCATGAATACTTATCGGAATCAGATGATATTTAGATCAATCCTACACCTCTCGATGAGAGAGATTCAAGAAAAATATCAGCTTCCATTAATAAAATGACCCACATGGAGTTTGGCCCTAGTTTCCAATTTTAACACTCCCTCTCAACTAGGGAGAACTCCATCTGTTGATCCATATGTACGACTATACTATCTCTGCCATTAGTGCCCTGCACTGATCTTCTGAACCATGAGGAAGAAGAATTGATCGGGAATGTCTCATGCCATTCTCTACTAACCCGAATTTAGTTTTATTGATCCCAGATCAATATCATAAGAGAGTGTCTCAAACCATTCATATTGATCCCAGATCAATGGAGGTCATCCTAGCATAGGGAGTACGATAGATACAATGATGCGTCCATCGATTGTCGTACTATGGTCCCTAACCCCATTTCCCTGCTGATTGATCAAATGAGAGGTACTTCCCATGAGTCCCAGACTGCATGGGTAGGATGCCTCGATAGGAGAACTCATCCTATCCCTAAGTTGCCTTGGGGTATCATAGGGGAAGGTTGATCCATTCTCCCTATACACAACGCACCATTAGGGGAGGATGAGTCGCCTTATGGTCATGTGTTTCTCCAGTAAGCACCCCAAGCCCCCTCCAAAGCTCCCAGATCTCAATGCATGTAACATGCAAGATTGTTATAAGAAGGTCTCTCAACAACTCCAAGTCATTTGGGAAAGTCACAAACTTGACCTTTCCCCAGGGCTTAGATAGAATGTCTGTGACCTGTAAATCAATCTCAATGTGATGGAACCTCCTCACTTATTGACTTACCATCCCTGATAAGGAAGTATATGATGTCTATCTGCTGGAGTAATCATAGAATACAAGATTCCTCAACAATCGAATCCCTCCCTGGTTGACACAGAGGATCACGGTGGTATCCATCATGTGTATAAACAACTCACTCAAGAGCTTCCACAACCAAGCAACTTCACACGAGATCATACTCTAGCTATGTATTCGGTATTAACAGTGCTTATAGCAACTGAATTCTTCTTCCTACTCATCTTGGATATCAAAACATAACCCAAAGAGAACCAACACTCAAAGTGCTCTTGCGATCCTCCACACTGCCTACCTAGTCAGCATTCGAATAATCATGTAGCTTCACATTTCTGGAAGTGTATCTTAATCCATGAGAGATTGTGCCCTAAAGATTCCTCAAAAGATCCTTGGCACCAATCTAGTGAGGCTCAACCATATATGAGCTCATCATGTTATCTGCAAAACATATGTCTGAACGGAAGTTCAGCAAGAACATCAACGTGAATGAGTTTATGAAACTCAAAGACATTTCCCAAATCAGGTCTGGCATCACTACCATATAACTTCTGAAAGTTAAGATCCTTGAGGTAGTCATGGGCTTGTAGTTTATCATTCCACATTCAGAATCCAACTCCCTCTTACTTCTAAGAGGGTCTACACCTGTCAGAAATAGGTCATCCTCAGAAGGTGCTGGTATGAGAGGTCTATCATCCACAACCTTCAAGCAATGGTTTGGATTGGTTTCACTCCTAGTGCATCTTAGCTTTATTAGATAACTATCAAACCTCTCATACTATGCCCGAGGTGTTTTTCTTCAAGCCATAGAGGTCTTTCTTCCACCTACATACATGAGATTCTGGATGAATCTCAAATCCCGCGGGTTGTTCCAAGCCTGTGGATCTACTACATGAGGGGACTGGTATCCTTGTAATATTTTCCTTCAGTACATATCAGACATGTACCTTCATGCTCCTTTTGAATTCATGCATCACAGTCACCACTCGATTCACATTAGGTAGGGCCCCATAATAGGCCTCTAATGCTATAGATGAGATGTGTCAATTGAAATGGTCCCCAATGGACCATCTTGCAACTTGATACAAATTTACAACCCTGAACCCATGAGTAAAAGCATCTTTGAAAATTCTATTTTCAAACACGTACCTTTCCATCGATGAATTCCACCTTGAAACCTTTGACTTCCATTGCTAAAATGGGCACTAGGTTCTTCTTGCTATCAGGTACATAAAAGAGATTCTATAAATAAATTGATTTATCCTCATTAAATTGAGGGGTAACATTTCCTACACCCTTTATGGGATAGGTGCCATCGGTTCCAAGCATGATCCCACGATTTTTTCAATCTCTTTCCAAATTCGAGAGAGCAACCTTCTATCTAATGAAGTGCTTTGAAGCACTATAATCAATAAGCCAGATTCCCACAAAATTTGAAGGAGAGGGCCAATACAAGATAATGCTTCTTTATCTTATTAGAAACAACATTTGTTTCTTCATACCCAGGGTTCCTTGCTTTCCTTGAAGAGTCGGTTGTTTCCTTGATGACCTGCATTATTTCTCATTCCTCCGATCATTGAAGATGTCCCTGGAATGTCTTTCTATATTCATCAAGAGATGTGTCCCTACGATTTGGACACTCCTTCACATAATGGCCGAACTTATTGTAAGCGAGGAATCTTCCTTTCCTTTCACCCTGATATCCAGACTTCCCATTGAAGTAATCTGTAGGTAGGCTATTATAAGCTTCTGTTGTGCCATTTTGATAATATACTCCGCTTTCACTTCACCCTTGGTGAATTTGAAGAGGGATGAGGAATCCATTGATCCTTTTGTCCTTTCCCAACTGTCTTCAGTGATTGCTCTTTCACTCTTGCTTGGGATTTGTCTTCACCTCAGCTCTGGTACCATTTTAATTTTAGGTATGTTCTATGCTTAAAGCAATTTATTTCAATTTTCATAGTTAGCTCAATATATTTTCCAGATTATCAATCACATTAGCATTAAAGTAAACTACAGATAGAACATAAAAATAAATCGTAGAAGACAATCCAAGACAAGAGGACACAAGATGTGGCACTAGCCAGGGACAAACCCCAATGTGGGGAAACCCTCGATCAATTCTTCTTATATGTTCTTCAATAGTTCAACAAAGAGAGAGAGATAGTACATTTACAACATAAGTTAATGCTTAGACGTTCTAGATAAGAGAATAGATCATCTCTACATGATATCAGTTGAAGACATGCTTCTTCAACTGATTCTCCAAGGTGACTCCTTCACCTATCATTGTGATGCATCTCGTCATCATGCTGCACCTCACCATGCTTCACCATGCTACACCCATCATCACATTGTTGGACTTCATGACCATGCTGTACACGTCATACTGCTGCACCTTATGCTGCCACCGTTGTCCCACTGTTAGTGACATTGCCATTCCATGTTTTCCATATTGTTGTCCCATTTGCTTGCCCCATCAAGCTTCATTGTTGTCCCAAGTACCATTGTTGTGCCATGTACTAGCTATCCCATTTAGACATGTTGTACCTTCTTTCTCCATGTACTAGTTGTCCCATCTAGACATGAAGTACCTTGTTGCTCCATGTGCTAGCTGTCCCATCTAGACATGTTGTACCTTGCAGTTCTATGTACTAGCTGTCCCATCTAGACATGTTGTACCTTGCTGCTCCATGCACTAGCTATCCTATCTAGACATGATGTACCTTGCTGCTCCATACACTAGCTCTCCCAACTAGACATGTTGTACCTTGCTGCTCCATGTACTGTTTCATGTATTTTCTATCCATGTATTGCATCATGTACAACTATATTGCTATCCCACTGTAACACCTACAACACACATAGATTTCCATGCTGTCACCTACAAAAAACATAGATTTCCATGTTGTCACCTACAACACACATAGATTTCCATGTTGTCACCTACATCACACATAGAGTCCTTTTTACATGGCTAGGTCTCATTTTCTAGTTGTGTATAGATCTCCTCAACTGCTATGAATTTGGCCTCTATTTACTACGAACTTAGGCCTCCATTAACTGCGGATTTAGGCCTCCTTTATAAGCCTCCTTTAACTACGGATTTAGACCTTCTTTAACTGCGGCCAGACCTCTACTTTAACTGCTGTTAGAGCTCTCCTCCATTTGCGGCTAAGTCTTTTTTCCACCTACAACGAGGGCTTTTTTCATGACTGCAGATAGGGTTATTTTATGGCTCCATTTAGATTTGCGGCTAGAGCTAGGTCTCTTCTTTAGGACAACAACTTAGGTCTCTTCTAGACCAACGTTGAGGGCAGTTTAGAACTTCTCCTTGTTGCGGTATAGTAGTCTCCTCCATGACTGTGTTAAGGATAATTAGGGCAGCATAGAGCCTAGGGCACTCCCTCTAGATAGCGTAGAACCTTTCTCCATTAGGGCAACATTATCCCTTGGGATCTCTCCTCCTACTAAAACCCAAAGACAAGTAGAGAGGAAGAGTTCCCAAGTGAGTGTGTCTAAATGACTTTCAAGGCACCTCTATTTATACTAAAACGTTGAGCACATGTGGGGTTTATTTGGTCGCTAGCCGACCTTGACGAATTGTCCCATAACACAAATAAATTCAAATCTCCATGAATACTTATCGGAATCGGATGATCTTTAGATCAATCCTACACCTCTCGATGAGAGGGATCTAAGAAAAATATCAGCTTCCATTAATAAGATGACCCACATGGATTTTGGTCCTAGTTGCCAATTTTAACACTTTGTCACAAAGTGACCATGGTTGAGACAACCTTTGTCACAATGCAATGTTGGAACATGGTTGACCATGGTTGATTCTCATATTGAGATAATGCTTGTCACAATGCGACATTGGTTGATTTTCATATTGAGAAAATCTTTACCGCAATGTGATTTTGGGCCATGGTTGACGATGGTTATAAACCCAATGGATTTATATTAAACCTAAAAATTAATATTATAAACCCTATGAATAATATCATACCCTTGGAATATGAATACTTAGATTAATAAACCCTATAAATTATTATTTTATAGGCTTTTTTAATGAAAACAATTCAAAATATAGTGCAAAATCTTAAAAAAAATGACTAATAGATAATGAATTAAAAAAAAAAAAATCATATAAAATAAAATGAAACGAAATAACACCATGTTACATTCTTAAATTCATTTACTATAATCTCATTTGAATATATTAAATTTTTTAAAAATATTTCATGTGAAACATTATTGATGAAATTTTAAATCTATGAATTTACAATTTTTTAATGTGTGATATATTTCGAAAATTGATAATTAAATTAAAAAAAGAAGAAGAAAAAAACCCAATTTTATATTTTTACTTCAGCTTTTACTTATAATCAATTTAAAATATAATGCATTTTAAATTTTAAAAATAAAAATACACTTCAAAACATCAACCATAGTTCCTAAATTTATAAATTTATTAATCATGAGAAACTTATCATGGAACTTATTAATATAAGCAATGTACTTCATAAGTAAAATATTTCGATGACATATTAAGTAAAATATTTCAATGTCAGCTAATATGTACAAGGAAAAGAAATAATTTTTCATTGTTAAAACATTTTTAAGCATTTCAAGTAATGTTATTATTTGTCCATGGGGTCTTGGATAGATGGTGATCAGGGGCTTTGTTATGACACTCCTTGATGTGAAGTCACCGATTCAATTCCTCGTCCCGATTAGGGTGATATATTGAACATGATGAATATGTAGTCCTGCCAAGCTTACAAAAAAAAAGTAATGTTATTATTTTATATTTGGGCTATATTTTTTTTGTCAATTTTATCTTTGAGATGCAAACATTTTTTTTTCAAATTTTGCATTTAAAAAAAAATTACACAAGAAGAAATCATATCACTCTAAACACTTCTTATATTTGTGATTAAAATAGATCAATACTAATCTTTAAAGAAAAAAAAATAATAAGATCAACTTGGAATTTGAAAAATGTGTTATCTAATGATTTCTAATTAATTTTAGAGCACAATTCATTCATTCTACTTTACCTAATTCTACAATGAAAACCTAGGACAAACCAAATTCATAGTTGAGCTACTTTATACATTTTTATTTGAAAAGTAAAGCAATCTTCCATAGAACATTCCTTCCAATCATTAACATCTAAACTACGTTCAGTTACTAAATTTATTGTGGGCACATAATTGTTCTCGTGGAGATTTGTGGCATAAGTTGGTCAAAGCTTATACTCCTCATTTGTGCAGCGACACATATTTCTCTCAAGAGTCAAGGTCCCATAAGTTAGCCTTGTGATCTAATATCAAATTCTGAAACTTATCATATAGGTTTTCCATGTTAAATTTGTCACTGGCACACACCTGTGGCAGCGTACAAATATATGTTTGTTCAGATACTGGTAAAGAACACAAAGAAGTAAGTTGTTGCCACGATTATATGAAAATACCTTGTTATATATGGTATGGAAAATTTTGTTATTAATTGAAGAAGACGTAGAATTCACAACTTGTAGCCCACATTCTTCTAGAATGAGAAAAAGATTGGAGTAGACAATATGATCTCTGAACACATTGAGGAGGGACATCTTAATGCCATAATGGATGGAATTTATTTTCACCATAGTGAAGACGTAGGAAAATAACTTGATATATATTTTCTTATATATAAATGAATGCTATAAATAATAAATAGGAATGTTACACAAAAATACCGTCACCTTGATTATTTGCAGTTGGTATGGGTCTATCACCACCTATGCCAGCTTCCTAAGAAAGTCTCAAACCTCAGCTATTCAAAACAAGCTTTAGAAATGAGAGAAAGACATCAAAAAAGAAATGTAACTCTTGTTCCGCACTTTCTTTCACTTTTGCCTGCAGGCCCGCACCTTTTGTTGAGGATATCTGCGTACTTATACGCTCTGTATGTAAAGGAGAAGGTGCGTACCCCTGTGAAAGTCAAAAGGCGCAATTTTTATCTTAAAAAACTCACTTTGGGTTAATTCTAGAGTTTTCTAGAAGGATTTGTTACGTGGATTGTTCGCTCCAAGTGGTTCATGCATCCCATCAAGAGGAGGAACTAATCCCTTGTTGGGAGGAGCTATCCCTTTGAAGGAGGACTACTATCCCTTTGAAGGAGGACCTGGTAACTGATCTCCATTGCACTATAAATTGAGGCATTGGGTCAGTGGCCAGGGGGGTTAGAAGCTGAACTTTTGAGGGTAAATGCTAGTGAAATCAAGACTTCCTATTTGAGCTTAAGAGGAGAGATCACATACCTTTTTGGCTTCATTAGGGAGTGAGTGAAGCTTTTCAAAGTAGAGGAGACTTCTTGTTGGACCCTGGAAGGAGCTTGTATAGCGTCAAGGCAAAGGTTATAAGGTTCTTCTATTTTGAATTAATACAATCAAGCTCATTTTTCTCAACAAGTATCTCATGTTATTTGTTTCATGGACTCCTTCACTTTCATGTTAAATATGTTTTATAATATTGGATATTCAGGTGCTATTTAATCGTTTGCCTTGTTTGTGCTTGCAGGTTTGCGACAAAGGAACTTACTTGGATCAAAGGAGCGAACGCATCTCCAAACTTGCGTTGGACATGAGGTAGGCCTTAAACACATTTGTTTGCCATTATTTATAAAGCACATTTAGAGAAAGATAATGTCTGGTTGGTTTGTTTGTCATTAGGTCTTCATTAGATTCTAGGAAGGTCTATCTTGTCCTCAAGATCGACTCATTCCGTGTGACAAGGAACTTATCATGGAGGAAATTATTAGAATTGGAATAATGACACGAATCAATTTTTTCTAATTTATTAAAAGTAATGTACCATTTTTCTAAATAAAATTTTCTGACATACAAATTAATGTTATAAGTAATAATGAGGAACTTATTAGAATTGGAATAATCTCAACATTGAGACACTTATTAGAATTGTAATAATCTCAAATCCCTGGGAGATTGGTGGGTTGAGAGCCATACCACGAATCTAATTTTTTAAATATTTTAAAATTAATGGACCATTTTGGTAAACAAAATTTTCTTATATATAAATGAATGTTATAAATAATATTGAGTAACTTATTAGAATTTGAATAAGCTCAAATCCCTAAGAAATTGGTGGGTGGGGAGCCACATGGCACAAATATAATTATTAAAATCTATTAAAAGTAATGGACCATTTTACTAAATAAAATTTGCTTATATATAAATGAATGCTTTTTTTTGACAGAAACGGTTAGAATGATGTATTGATTCTTGGCAGAAATGCCTCAATTCATATTACAAAGAAGTAGACAAAGTTCATATTTCTCCTCGGCCGGGGACCATATGGCTTCCCCACTAATGAGCCTGTGGATTTTGCAAACTATATTATGATTAATATTCTTGATCTGTCCTAATTTGCAGATACAAATAAACTGATCCAATAAAAGGCAGTAAAACATTTTTATCAACCAGTTAAGGGATGGGATCACATCCTTCATCTCTGTCTCTTAGAATAACTCCGAGGGGGAGGAGAACCGCTTTATTGGATTCAGTGTCAACCTCTTTGTTGTTATCTCTCTTTGCATGAAGGAATTCCAGACTCTGAAAGGATTTTATCATGGATCTAATTCTGCTCACCAATCTAGATAACCTTAAATCTGAAGGTGGATAATTGTCCACAATGGCCTTTATAATAGAATGGGAATACCCGAAAACTATTGCATCTTTGATACCTAGAAAAATGAGCAGCTTGAGCCCCTAGAGGAGAGCCAGAGCTTCAGCTTGAATGCTGGTATTGAAGCCCACTCCCCAGGCGTATCTGGATTCAATTCTGCCCTCTGTACTTTTGACTACACCACCTGCTCTGGAAATACCAGGGTTGCCTTTTACTGCTCTGTCAAAAAAGAGAGTATTTCTTGCCTTCTTTATGCAAAAATCAAAGAATTTTGCATCGTTAAGGTGGATTTTCCAGAGTTGCAGGGGAGGGGGGTGCCTGACTATATCAATGAAATGGAGATCAAGAGAAGCGCCCGATTCAGCGTCCTGTTCACTAAGTTCAGCCCCGTCTAGCTTATCACCCAAACAGTCTTTTAGATGGCTTTTAATTTTTACCCAGTTTCTCTTGCGATCGCTCTTGTTGTCTCTGAAAATCCTTTAGTTTCTTTCCAGCCATATATGCCAGCAGATTAATTTGGGAAGGGCGAGCCAGGCTTCTTTGATATGAGCATTCTGCGAAATGCCACTAGGGTACCGTAATTTCCAGTTGGAGAAGAGGTCTAAGCAGCGATTAGGGGGCGTGAAAACAATGTTCCAAGGGCTTAAGGCCTCTTTCCAAAGGACTGCAGCAAAATTGCTAAGGAGCATCAGATGGGAGGCGTTTTCTTCGTCTTCACCACAAAGTGAGAAACAGGATGGCCCCATAAAGCCTCTTTTCTGGAGCCTATTTTTGGTCAGAATTCTCTAGTGACTAAGAAGCCAGCAGAAAGAGTCGATTTTAGGGATTGTTGTCTGAGACCAGACTCCCTGCTAGGGCTTCAGATCAGGGGGGACATTTGGATGCAGCGTGGATTTCTTATAACCCTGCGCAACTGAATATCGCCCAGGAATCGGACCCCATCCCCGAGTATCAGGTTTTCTGCTGTTCAATGGGGCTTTTCCTTTTAAGAGGGAAAGAAATGTGGTGTAGTCTTTGGAAAGGAATGATGACACCTCTAGTTTCTTCCAAGTTTTCCAGTCACCATTCTCCCACTGAGAAATATCCCATAGAGTTTTTAATCCAGTCTATCCATCCAATCTTTCAACGAAGCCAGGGAGCGGTCATCAGCTAGGGGGTCGCTGCCCATTATATGATCCTCCCAGATTTTAATTCACTTGCCATTTCTAGGGATCCAGTGCGCATGGAGATTAATTAAGGATAAAGCTTTTATGCACATCTTGTGGATCATCGATCTGGTGGTTGTAGTGGAGTTGTTCAAACAACGAGTTCTCTTCCCATGGTAATATTTTTTCCACATCGCTAGCTGAGCCCAACCCAGATTTGGGTGATTATCCTCCATAATAATTTTTCACCTAATGCAACATTTTTCTTACTGATATTCTTAAAGTTCAATCCACCTTCCATTCTGGGAAAGGAGATTATATCCTAGCTTAGTAATGGGATTTTCTTCTCATTTTATTTGTCGCCTTTCCAAAAGAATCTCCTTATATAGTCCTCCATTTTCCTCATGATGCCAATAGGAGCCATCATAACTGTAGACTGATAAATGGGAAGGTTGTTCAAGACAACTTTTATGAGCACTGTCTTGCCAGCCAGATTGAGCCAATTGAAGCACCAGGATTGGATTTTGAACTTAAATTTTTCGAACAGAGGCAGCCAGTCACTGCTGAGAGCCCTTTTTTGGAAGACAGGGAGCCCCAAATACTTGAAGGATGACCAAGAAGAGGAGGCTACGAATTTGAAACAACTGGAGATGGCTTGGAGCATACTGGCAGTAGTTTTCCAGCAGAAGATATGACATTTTCCTTTATTGAGGCTACTTCCTGAGTCTTCACAATAGGCATCCACCACTTCTTTAAATCTTTTAGCCGAGGGCAAGGAGGCAACACCCATCAAGAGAGAATCATTCGCAAAGAGTGCATGGTTTATGTTTTTGACACCTCTTGCAATGTTCAGCCCCATTATTTATTGATCAATTTTCTTTTTATTCAAAAGGAAGCTGAGAACAGAGGCTTGGAGGACAAAGAGCAAGGGGGAGAGAGGACACCCTTGCCTCAACCCTCGAGAGGCTTTGAAGAAGTTAGTGGCCCTCCCATTCACCAAAGGGGCAATCTAGGGCTCACTAATACAAGCCTTGATCCAGTTGATAAATTTGAGGCCAAAACCAAATTTGTGCAGGACATCCAACAGAAATTTATGTCTCACTCTACCAAATGTGCTTTCAAGGTCTAGCTTTATAACCATTCCTTTCTCTTTCTGGGTCAAGCTTGAGTGAATCGCCTCTTGGACCAGGATAAAATTGTCCACAATCTGTCTTCCCTAAATAAAAACTCCCTGGTTCTAAGGAATAATGTCTGAAGAACGGTTTTCATTCTGTTTTTGATCACTTTTGTTATCATCTTGTAGCCTATATTGCAAAGTGAGATAGGAAGAAATTTGGAGAAGGAGTTGGCACCTTTTTCCTTAGGGATAAGGGCCAGGAAAGCTGAATTGGTGCTTCCCCCAATTTTCTGACAGACTTGAGATTTCCAAACCATTCTGCATAAATCGTTTTCCACAATCTGCCAACAATTCTGTAAGAATTTGGCAGTAAAGCCATCTGGGCCCGGGGCCTTATCTGGCTCCATTGCAAAGAGGGCGATTTTTATTTCAATCTTGGTGACTTCTGCTTCCAAAAACTGATTCTTTCTAGCAGAGATCAGAGTGGGCACCTCATTCACTAAAGTTGAAATATGCCCCAGACCCTCTTTTTCACTATACAAATTTTTGAAACGAAGGAAAGCAGCGTTTTTTATGCTTTGAATATCTCTATGCTTGATGTTCTCTTCCTTGATTTTTGAGATGGAATTGAAATTTTTCCGAGCTTGGGCTTGCTTGTGAAAGAAGGATGAGTTCCTATCTCCTGCCTTGAGCCAAATCCTACGAGATTTTATTCTCCAATACTCTTCCTCGGCCAAGCTTTCTTTGAGAAGCTTTTGCTGCAGCTTAGCCTCCTTGTCAAGGACTTCTTTTGTGATCTCTTCATTTTCCGATTACAGGTGATGAGTCTCAAGACATTCTTGGATCTTTTTCCTTTCCACTACTGGGTTAGGAATGGATTTTACCTAGGTTTTTGTTGCAGCTTTTGCTCTCCTGATTTTTTCCTCCTAGACAAAGAAGGCAAAGCCATTGATTGGTTGCTTCCAAGTATCTTTTACTAATTGCATAAAGGTCTCTTCCTTGACCCAAAGGGGACTGAATTTAAAAGGGATGGGACCTTGATCCATGTGGGCCTGAAGTTCAATTTTGATGGGTCTATGATCCGAGACACTAAAAGGGAGGATATGCATTCTAGACTCTCAACCAAGAAGAAGAAAAGCACTTTGAACAAGAAATTTGTCTAACCTTGCTGTAATATGTCCCAGATCGATTCTTTTATTGGCCCAAGAGTATTTGCCCGGCGAAGGTTTGATTTCAACCATGTCCCAATCCTGAAGCAGGTCTTCAACCCATTCTCACGCCAGATCCCTTACAATGCTTCCTCCACACTTTTCAGCTGATGGTAAAGTGAGGTTTAGATCCCCTGCAATGAGAATGTTCGCTAAATCTTCAGAATGTGCCAAGCTTCTAATGGAATCCCAACATATCTTTTTCTCTCCTGGGCTGACTGGGACATACACGTTGAAGAGACAGAGGGTCTCATTTGAATCAATGTGTTGCAGCTTAGAGAACAACCAATGGGTACTGAAGGCCTCTTTAATCCTAGTGAATTTATTTGTGTTCCAAGAGTGCCCAAGCCTCCTGAGGCACCCCGAGCTGAGACAGCTTGTCCTTCGCTTCTTTTCCATAGTTTTTTCCCAATATGGAGGAAGGCCTTGTCCTCCACTTTAGTCTCCTGGATGAGGAATATGTCAGGATATTCGGATCTTGTCAGACTTTTGATAGCTTCTTCTATTCTGCTCCCCATACCCCTACAGTTCCAGGAGACAATCTTCATCACTTGCTTTTTGAATGGAGAGATCCTTTAGAGCTTTGGGGCTGACTTCTGGTTGTCTTCGGCATTTTAGCCAAGAGTTTCTTGAGGGTTGGTTGGCTTCCTTGGAGTTTGCCTTTGTAAGTCTCCTACTCTCTTTTTTCATGGGTTTATTTTCGGCCTCTCAAAGGTATTCTAGCTGAGGTTTGTGAATCCCCTATTTCGCTTTCTTCTTCTGAGTCCTCCAAGCCTTGCACTTCCTTAGCCTCTTCAGTGGGTATCTCTTGCGATCTATCTGCATTACTTTCTCCTTGCTTTGGTCCCGAGGGGGGCTCTTTGTGTGGCGATCCTTCTTTGTGCATCTCCATTTCTTGGGTGTCTTCTATTACTAGGCTTAACAGAGTAAATTTGTTTCCTTGTTCTTCCATGGGAGATTTTTGAATCCTAGAGCCTGCCTGGGGAACTTTACCATTTATATTACCAGTTTTGGGGCCTTTGTGGGTAGTTTTGGTCCTTTTGACCTGAGTCCATCCTTCCTCCTTGCCTTTCTCCATTTCACTATTCTTTGGACAGCCTCTAGCAAAATGGCCATAGACGTGGCGTTTCCTGCACTTGAATGGAAGTTATTCATAGTCCATCTTTTGAACATGCGACCAACTTCCAACCTTAATCTTTATTGCATCAGGTAGACTGACC
The DNA here is from genome assembly GCA_000404065.3 of Pinus taeda. Classification (NCBI taxonomy): domain Eukaryota; kingdom Viridiplantae; phylum Streptophyta; class Pinopsida; order Pinales; family Pinaceae; genus Pinus; species Pinus taeda. The sequence goes on from APFE031671182.1 coordinate 23,108, forward strand.
TCCAGGTCAACTTCAACACAGATTCTAGCACAGTCATATTGGTCTTTACTGTTTGCTCGATCAATGAACTTGCCCAATGTGTTTCCGATGTGCTTAAGAGACTCCTAGTTCCAACAACGCATTGGCAGATTAGGCAGCTGAACCCACACAGGGACGGCTGTGGGGATGTCAACTGCTGGATCAAAATCAGGTGTCTACTTGTTGAGGTACAACCCCTGAGGGCCCATGAAGTAGGGACCGTTATGGAATATCAGATCCTTATCAGAGAATTCAAACAGGAAGAATCCCTTACCTAGAAAATACGAAGTGACTTTGCTTTTAATCAGCGGCGCCCAGTTCCTTACGACCTAGCTCTCCATGGTTTTGGGGGAGGGCCAGAGTCCAATGAACTGTCCAACCAAAGAAAGCTCAGCCAGAGAGAGGGCGACTTGAATCGGACCCTCAGGAGGGAGCGAAATCTCAGGGATGTCATCCAAAGGTTTCACAAACTTCACAGCCTTAGACACTTTCTTCTTTGGAAGAGAATCCAGGAGTTTGGAGAAAGCCTCAACGTCAGAAAGGGGAGGCGACGACGTCTCCATTGTTGCAGAGGCACCTTAGCTCGATCGAGTTGAGCACCCATAGCTCCCAGTGATCATATTCCTTCAAAAATACCTAGCGAAGCTACCCCTGTGAAGCAGCAGGGGGAAGCACTGCGGAAGGAGACCAGGATGCCGCGCAGGATCAAGAACCGCATAGAAGAGAGCAGATTCCTCCGAAGTGGCCACGGGGTCGAGGCAACAGCCTCAAACATAGTAGGTAAGATGCAGAGTGACGAGCAAGTGCTTGCAAATTTTTTTGTCCATGTTACAGTGGTTTGAGCTTTTGAATGTATAAATGAATGTTATAAATAATAATGAGGAACTTATTTGAATTGGAATAATCTCAACATGGAGGAATTTATTAGAATTGGAATAATCTCAAACCCGTAGGAACTTGGTGGGTGGGGAGCCATGTGGCACAGATATAATTTTTTAAATTTATTAAAAGTAATGGACCATTTTTCTAAATAAAATTTGCTTATATATAAATTAATGTTATAAATAATAATGAGGAACTTGTTATAATTGGAATAATCTCAACATGAAGGAACTTATTAGAATTGGAATAATCTCAAATCCCCAAGAAATTGGTGTGTGGGAAGCCACGTGACATCAATATAATTTTTTAAAATTATTAAAAGTCAATGCAACCATGCAAACTTTGTAATACACTACAAGGTTGATAAACAATAAGAAGAAGCATATACTAAGCATATTCCCTTGACAATCAATCTAGATCCTCAATTAAAAAAAAGTCAACAAACCTCTTTTTTTCCAAATTAACTATTAAAATATATTTAATATTTATTATATTTCCATTTAATTATTAATAAATAATGAATACAATTATTATCAATTTTTCTTTATAAATATAAATTAACTCATCACTTTTATTTAACACAAAAAAATATCTAAAATGACCTTTTAAAAAACATAAACATTAATTATATTGTAATCGTAAATTACATATATTTTTTTTATTTTTATAATTACATTTTTATATTTTAACTAATATTTTTTTTTAAATATTTTTAAAATTTACTCAAATTAAAAATTCATATTTTATAAAAATATTCTTAAATTGGTTCCAATTAAAAGCCATACTTTTATAAATCATATGTAACTTTGTTCTATTCATCAAACATATTAAACCTATCACACTAGGTTTACAATTTTCTTGTTAGAGAACTCAAATGGAAAGTTTTAAGAAAAAATTGGAGTTAAAATAATATTAACTAGTACAAATACATTAAAAAAATTAATGTGGTTGATATAGGCGAAGACTTCAAAAATATAATAATAAAAACTATTGCAACAAGAAGAATGACTTACTAATGCACACTTTTACTTAAATAACCATGTATAAAAAGGTTATGGGTCAACTTTAACTTAGGAAAAAAAAGAATTACACATCTTATTGTAAAATAAATGATTTTTCTAAATAAAATTTGCTTATATATATAAATGAATGTTACAAATAATAACGAGAAACTTAACATGGAGGAACTTATTAGAATTGGAATAATCTCAAATCCCTAAGAAATTGGTGGGTGGGAAGTCGCCTGGGATGAATATAATTTTTTAAATTTATTAAAAGTAATGGACCATTTTGCTAGATATAATTTTCTTATATATAAATGGATGTTATAAATAACGAGTTGTCTATAATGCGACTTTTTGGAGATTCCGGTGACGGAATCCGGCGGAAGAAATGAGGTTAAATCTTGATTTTTAGCAGTTAAAATGGTTTTTTAACTGCATATTTGGATTCAGCGCCCTGAAAAACCCCTGGGAGCGTTTGATTGTGCAGAAACTAGCTATCAAACTTGGGATTCCAATAAATTGCTGTCGGATTTTGATCGGAAAAATCCGCCAGAAAAGCTTTCAAAAAGTCGCGTTATAGACTACTACATACGGAAGTCAAAGCAATAAATTGTTTTTGAACGACATGCGGGTTGTCCTTTTTTAAAAGGTTTGAACGAATTATAACAACGACCTGTGTACGTCATATTAAAATATGACATACAAAAACAACACGTGGCCTTTTTTTTTGGTGTTTTATGACGTATACTAAGTGTTGAGTGGGAGGTTCATAATGTTTTTACAAAGAACTTTGGTTATTAAGGTTTTTATTTATATAAAATTTCTTATATATTTTTTTATATATATAATCGAACAATTTTTCAAGAAAAGGGAGGGATTTAATATTAAGGGATTTTATTTTTAAATTTTTAGTCTTATTTTTTACCGTTTATAGGGAAGGATTATGATGTGTGGACCATTAAGATACGTCTACATTGTAGGTTTATGATGTTTGGGAGGATGTCTAGTTTGAGTTTTTAGAACCTAAAGATGAAGCAAAAAAACGAGCTCTCACTAATTTAGAGAGGAAACAATGGAAGAAAGACAAAAAGAAGAATGCATAAGCATTGCAACTTATTTAACAAAGAGTGAACCGAGCAGTGTTCCAAAAGATTATGATCACCTCTTCAACAAAGGAAGCATGGGATACTTTGGTGACAAGCTATAAAGGTATGATCAAATTCAATATTATTAAGTTGTAAAATACTAGGAGAGATTTTGAAAGTCTGCAGATGAAGGAGACAAAGGACATCGATTCTTTCATGAATCGGGTCATGACTGTCGTAAAACAATTAAAAATTTATGGCGAGGAAAGTAAAGATCAAACAATGGTTGAGAAGGTCCTCATATCTTTGTCTACCAAATTTGGTGTTCAGGTAGCAACCGTAGAAGAAGCCAAGGATTTGACATCGCTGGTAGTTGATTGGATCACTTTTATCACATGAGGCAAGGATAGACATAAATAAGGATTTGACTTTAGAAACCGCTTTCAAAAGCCAGGTTTCTATTTCAAGAGATGGAGGTTGAGGCAAGAGTATGTCGAGAGGCAAAGGACGAGGTGAAAGACATGGTGGTCAGATGTAAAATTGCCTTGTAAAATGTTGTAATTTTGTAGTCAATCTGGGTTGTTCATTAGGCGGAGATCTAATGCGAGAAGTTATGTTTAATTTAGGTTTTTTTCCCTAGAAGGCAACCCCTTGCTATATATGAGGGAATTGTATTGCGTCTATGTATATCTGTATTCTGAGAGAGAAAGAGAGAGGAGATTGTGTGAGAGCGAAGAGGGAATTACAGTGAATCTGTTGTAGGTTGTATCTCTTCAATTTGCTGAATAATATAAAAGGAAGGGCTCGCTGTTTATCCGTGGACGTAGCCCAAATTGGGTGAACCACGTATATCTATGTCTCTCTTGTTTTATGTGTTTTCTGTGTTTATATTTCTACAATATATTTTATGTGTTCCATTGCATTATATTATATAATTTTCTAACAAAATAGATGGTCAGAGGATTACCTCCCATCAAAGAAACTGTTAGTACTTATGAGTGTTGCTGATCCAGGTGGATATTGGTGGCCACCTGCCAAGTCCACCTGGACCCCCACCATTGTCTTTCTCAGCATTTTTAGTTTCCTTAGTTATAGCACAACTTACTATTTTTAGCAGTTTTTCAGGTCCTGAACTTCCGGAGCCGTTTTGAAGTCCTAAACAACGTTTTTTGGGGAATCCGGGGACCTAGGTTTCCCGTTCCAGCAATGATAGTGCTCGAATAGATCTTTCTAATGAGCTATTGTACGCGTCAAACAGAGATCATATGCTAAAGTTACGACCCCGGGAAGTTGATGTACCAACTTACCCCCAAACGGGGCCAACAGTTTGGCGTTTCATCTCCTAGGGATAGGTTTTGGAATGTTAAGGGTTTTTCATTGTTTCTCAACAATAAATAGGCCTTCGAGCCTCATTGTAACACAGTTCAGAGCCATGTAGCCATCACATCTCTTCTCAGAGATAAGCTACCATCGCCCTAGCTAGTTTATTTCCATTTCTGATTGTAAGCATGTTTCAGTATTTTTCCATTAATGAAATGAAGTATTATTTCCACTGCATCTTTGTGTATATGGTTATCTCTGTAATTTGTTGCGTT
>APFE031671182.1:53344-65002 GCA_000404065.3 Pinus taeda
ACCGAGATAGGGCTGAGAAGAGGAGGATGCAGGGAACAGAGGGCAGAGAGAGAATCGAGGAATCAAGAGCTTACATTGATCTGAGGTTTTGGGCACGGGGGCAGGGAGCTTCGATGAGAAGCTTGCTGGATTGGCTGGGAGGAATTGGTTTCCCAGTAATCGGATCAGCTTCAATAGGAGAACAGGAGCAGACAACAGTTCAGCAGACAATAGTTCAGGTAGGTCTCGAAATCCCTTACAAATTCTACATATTGTTTGCTTTACATCAGTTATCCGTTCATTACACACTCAATTGCTGGAAGTTGTTACTTCCTCACTTTCATTGATGATTATAGCCAAAAGACATGGGTTTGCTTCTTGAAGTTGTTAGTGTCAGTGTCTTCACACTTCCATCGGTGATTAAATTGCTCTTTTGCATGCATATTAGGTGTCTCATTTGATTAGATACATTCCATTAGGTCATGGATCAACTGATGGTAGTGGTTTCATTTCAGTTTCCCTCATGTCATATACTTGTTAGCTTATTGAAACCTCTTTTCAGTCATTCATAGTCATTTCAGTTCATTTCATTCAGTTTTAGGTTTTAGTTTCACTAGGTCCTAGGGTTTGTCATCATGGTCATCCAAAATTGAATAAAAGGTCAGCAGGCACATGAGGAGGATAAAAAGGTTCGTAAAATCATAAATTTACTTTTGATATGCTCAATAAATATGAAACAGAGTTTTTTCCATTTTTGTAAAAGTTTCATGTATTTTAATTGTTTCTATATGTAATAAGCTTAGGAGTTGTTCCTGGTTACCCTACCAACTCCTGCCACTGCAAAAGCAAAAGCATGAAGACATCAAGTCCATCAAATTGCCAAGAAAAAGTCAACAAAAGGAGCCTGAAAATAAAAAAGAGGAGGTTCCTGTTCTTGCGTTTGTCACCTATGAAAGAGGCACTAGAATGCTCTTTGCAGCTGCCAAGCGAGTACTATCTCAACCAGGGGTGGAAGGAGTCTCGTTTTCTTCACCATATCACAGGAAAATGCTCTCTCCACTAGGGGTGGAAGGGGCTTTGCCTTCTTCTCGAGCTAAACAGGTACAAGGCAGAGACAAAGGAAAGGAACATATGCATGAGGAGGGCCCTACTAAAGGGCAAGATAGGGATTTTTTTTTTATTGAGGAGGATGTCACTGATTTTGGCTCAAAAAGCTCAAGCCTCAAGGACATGATTATCAAAGAGAAGGAAGCTGAAATACAAGCCTTATCACTTAACCTTGAGAGGACCAAATGGATCATCAACTTTCTTGAGAAGGAAAACAAGTAATTGGCAGATAAATAAGCTATTATGGAGCTGTAAATGATTAGGGAAAATAGGCAAGAGGCAAAGAAAAGAAAGATCATGATGATCTCCCTTGAGCAAGAAATTGAGGATGACCGAGAATCATGGTTGGAGAGGGTGAACATTCACCTTGAGAAGATGCTTGAGAAATCCAACAAAGAGAAGAAAATGTTGCGCCATATGGCCTATCACTACCTAACCCGAAACAAAATTTGCAAAACAAGGGTAAGAAGGCTAAAAGCTAAGTTAAGGAGAGCCTTGAGGGCTAAGAAAGAACATGATAAACTCAAAATTTTGGTTGAAGCTTCATTAGATCAGCAAAGCACTTAATGAGGTTGCCTATATTAAATTTGAGGAAATTTTGGGAATTTTTTGTCATTTTGTATTTTTGTAAATAGAAACACAGGAAATTTTAGCGGTGACGTTGCGCATTGAATTGGTGCATCCTTTCGACAAATGGCTTGTAGATTCGGATCCAGCATCAAAAAATAAGTAAATCCAGAAAGTTTCATCAATTTTTGAGGAGATATCGGCCACCAAAAGGGAAAAAGACACTCAAAAAGTGCCCTCTTTGCCACTTTTTGGACACACAGGAATTAGTCTTGGGAGAGTCCACTTTTGAAGGGGCAAATGACCTCCAAATCGGAAAATGCAAAGTGTTCCAAAAACTAGACAAGTAGGGCTTTCCAAAAAGCTAACTTGGGTCTCATTTGTATGAGTGAAAGGCTTCCAAAAGTAGCCTTGAAGTGGCGCTACGCATCAGTCTCAAGGCGCTATGCATTAGGCAAATTTTGTCAATCTTGCCTAAAAGTCAAATTTCGCCTAGTCTCTTCAGCGGTTGACCTTTTCTTCTTTTCTTGGTAAATTTTTCATGGTAAATGATGTAATATGATGTAAATTTTGATGTAAAACACTTGATGGGGTAGATACATCAAAGAAAAGATGATATTAAACTGAATGTATCAGTTTCCTTAGTTTTAGAGGCAAGCTGTTCCACTGCCTATTTTCTTGTTCCTAGTTTAGATGTTGTTGAAATAGTTCCTTGACTCATGGATTTGACCCTTGATGGATAGCTCAGATGGTTTTGAGGTCTATATGATGTCTTTTCTCAGTCATTTGTAAAGGTTGTACTTTGGTAGAAGTGTTGGACTCATTGAACATTTTGTATCAGCAGTTTGGCAAGGAATAAAACCAGGTTTTACAACTATTTTTGTGGGATTCTTGTGACAGTGAGTTTATGTATTGTTTCTTCTTTGTAATGAGTTGTTCTAATGTTTTATATGTATCCAGATCTCTCTCTCTCTCTTCTTAACTAAATGAATCAAGGTGAATAGACAAAATACACTTAGTTGCAGTGCTTTGTCTTGGGATTGCATTTAGTTTTCAATGTTTTCAACTATTTGAAGAGGATTCATAGTTTCTTTATGCCCTCCTCAACTCCTCAGCTATATAAACTACCATCTTAATCCATTGATAGTACATAAACGCTTGTCTACCTCGCCCCACAGAACATTATTGTATCCTTGAGTTGATTTCCCGGACCCAATCTGCCTTCTCCAAGTGATCCAGCAACCAAAAACTAAAATCAAAACAAAAACCCTAATATAATATACCTAGCCTAAAATCAGCATTCATTTCAGTCATCTCAAGCCCTAATTGAGATTTACAAGGAGAGAGCCCTCTCCCGACCTGGTAGGGCTAGCTACCAGGTTAAGTGTGGTTTGATGTTACCCTAGACCTGCCTTCATTCAGCCTAAGGTAGATTTAGGCACTAACATAGTGGCGACCATATTGGGGAATGTAGTTTTATGTTCCTCAGCAAAATGTATCAAGTTTATATCTGATTGTTGATGGTGGACAACGATCAGACACAATAAGGCTGAAATCATTCACCTCGCGACTCCAGTGTCGAAGAATCCCAAGGTTTGGAATTTTTATGGCAACTCCACTCTTCAAGAACCAGTAGCTTGAAGAATTTCTTGGTGAATTCATTGTTATCAAAATGGAATTGTTTGCTCGAAGGTATGCTCCCATGAGCCGAGATCACATTCCAGGTTTCCCAAATAAAATTCCTAAGGTAGATTGGCAAAGGAAGTTGCCTATGTTTAAAGATGATGATAGGAATGATGCTGCTTTACATCTGGTTAGATTTCATATGCATAATCGCAAGTTGAAGGTTGATTTTCTTGAAGACTGCTTGATGAAGATACTCATGGCCATTTTGGAAGGTGAAGCCTAATCTTGGTATGAAAGTTTTCCGCGTGCTTGTATTTACTGTTTAAAAGATTTATTGTATAAAGAATCTTATCCCTCCTTAAATTTATTTCAGAATTGTTGCAAATATGTTTATAGGTTTTATTGAAAATCTTGAGGAAGTTTATGAAGATGATAACTTCATGGACGATGAGATCATGGAAGCCCTGTATGAAAATCCATTTCAACAACATAAAGAGAGCGATAATTATCAAGATGATCAGGAAAATTTGCAGCAAGTTCAAGATCTTAGTACAATTGAAAATGATGAAAGAGAAGGTCTTACTTCTGATATGCTCATAGCAGAAGACAATATGCAAGGAAATCAAGTTTCAATTTCAGATTGTGATAAAGTCAAGTTGACTAATTCAAATCTAGATTCAGATCATGCTAATGAAGAAGATTAAGATCGTGATGATGAGGAAATCATTGAAACCAGTCACTTTGTTACCAAGATCATAATTAGCATATATTAGCTTCTTCTTTGCTTGAAGATGAAGGAATTTTTCATCTTGATAGTCAACAGGAATCATATAAAATGAATCAGCAGTATGAGGAAAATTTATATACTCCTTTGTTTTAAATTAATGAAGACAATCACTGTTTGAGCAAAAGAAAACAAAATGTATTATCTCCTCTATCTGAAGATGAGATAGATCAACTCCTGAAAGGTGATGTTACAACCCAAGCTAATGCAGGTTTGCAGTGTGCACATGTTCAAGAAGGTGTTAGTGAAGCTTCTTCCACTTTTGAAAATGATGATAGTCTTGAAATTAGCTTTATAGATTAGTGAACAGATAATGTTTTCCTTCATGTATATGATATGGTTGTCATGTTTGATAATCTTGAAGAATATTTTCTGTTTAAGAAAGACTTAGATTATGATGTTAAGGAGTGTGAGCCTGAGAGACACAATATGCCAGAATTCAAGTTAGAATTTCTCATGGTCGAGGAATTTACAGCTAGCACTCAGATAGCATAAGCTTACACTGCTCTATGCCTTCCTATCAATCAGTAACCAACTGTTCTTTTAGATCAAAATGAAGGGAGTACTTGTATCTTTGTTGTTGGATCTCAGGACCAGTTAGAGCTTCAGGACTTTCAAGATCCTTTTGGCATTCTTTCGCAAGCACTAGAGAAGATGGATGTTGCCTGGTACATTAGCATAAGCCTTGGTTTCAGTTGTTATTATGAGTTCCCTACATCTACATTGTTCTACCCGCTCGACGAAAGTTAGAGCAAAATTTCATTGAGTAGCCATCTGTTGGATTGGTTACATTGGAAGGCCCACTTCACATGATTGTACATATTTCATCAGTGGGTAGGTGGTTGTCATCATGATTTGAAGCCCTCAAATATCGATGGACTGCTGCCATTAAAAAGCTTTGTAAGTACTTGTTTAAGTTAAGTAAGTCTTTAGTCATCTTTTGTTTTCGTCAGTTTCAAGATAGTTTCAGCTGAGTGTCTAGTTTCAGCTGCTGAGTGTCTAGTTTCAGGTTCTAACTATCTAGTTTCAACTGAGTGTCTAGTTTCAGCTTTTGAGTTTCTTGTTTCAGTTTTGAGTAAGTCTTAGTTCTTACTCGTTTCAGTTATGAGTCTTGAGTTTTGATGTTTTTGTTGCCAAGATGTTGATTCCATATTGCCCAACGGATAAGGCACTGGTCTGCTCTCCCAAATATCTGCGGTTCTTGGCACCTCCCAGGAGCTACCATCCCCATTGGAGCCAATGTTAGTGTCAGTGTCTTCACACTTCCATCAGTGATCAAATTGCTCTTTTGCATGCATATTAGGTGTCTCATTTGATCAGCTGCATTCCATTAGGTCATGGACCAATTGATGGTAGTGGTTTCATTTCAATGTCCCTCGTGTCATATACCTGCTAGATTATTCAAACCTCTTTTCAGTCATTTATAGTCATTTCAGTTCATTTCATTCAGTTTTAGGGTTTAATTTCACTAGGTCCTAGGGTTTGTCATCATGGTCATCCAAAATTGAAAAAAAGGTCAGCAGGCACATGAGGAGGATAAAAGGGTTCATAAAATCATAAATTTACTTCTGATATGCTCAATAAATATTTTTTTACCTCAAAACTCTATTTTGAGGTGAAAATAGAGTTTTTTTTCCATTTTTTTAAAAAATTCATGTAATTTAATTGTTTCTATATGTAATATGCTCAGCAGTTGTTCCTGGTTACCCTACCAACTCCTGCCACTGCAAAAGAAAAAGCATAAAGACATCAAGTCCATAAAATTGCCAAGAAAAAGTCAAACTTCAACTGAAAAACAGAGTTTGTGAAAAAAGTGACTAAGACTTTATAAAAGTGGGTTTACAATGAAGAAAAATTAAAAGTACATCATATATAAAGAAAATTCATGCTAGCAAGTCATTACATTGTGCAAAAAAGTCAAGTGGAGAGCCAAAATCGTGTTTTGAAGGGAAATTGAACAAACGAGGAAGAAAACCTGGATTTTGCAGCAAGTTTTCCTGGCGCTGCGCATCAGAGGGTCAGCGTTGCACATCAGAAGGGCACTGTGTTGGCATTATGACACAAGTTCAGGTCTATGACATAGGTGTTGTCCTTGATGGAAACTCACTCAAATGATAGATGATAGTTCAGGCTCTCAGAATGAAAGAAAAATATATATACGCAGGTTCCTCTTAACCAAGTTTCCTATACATGCAGGTTCGACGATCAAAAGGTGCGTATACATATGCATGCACTTTCATGCACGAAAAATCACGTACATGTGGGAAAAATTATTTTTAGTCCATGGTATTTATTCCTTGGTATTTGGACCTATGGCTTTGGTCCATGGTATCTCGTCCGACGTGTTGAACCCAGGTATTGGGTCCATAGTATTGGTTCTAAGTGGTTTCAGACCGTGGTATTGAGTAAGGCCTAAGACTATAAAAGGGGGAGGAGATCATTAGGCAAAGTGATTCACTCAAGTATTGAATATCTTATAAAGAGAAAGATCTAGAATATTGGTCGTTGGGTTATGGTGCATAGTTGGATCTGAACCAAGGAGGAACTTGAGCGCTAGAAGAAGGATAAGTTCTATTGAAGGGTCAAGATCTCAAGGCTTGAAGAGAAGTATCTTTGTGTGATTTTTGATCTGTTATATTTGGCGCATGACTTGATCTATAAACCAGATAATCTGGGTATAACTGATGTCTAAATATTTGAAAAGGGTAAATTATCCTTTATATATTTGTACGCAGGTTCGACATTGCAAAGGCACGTATACACACATGTTAGGTAATTCAAAGAAGCGTATACACAGTTTGCCTTAATAAAGAAGCGTATGCACATAGGTTTCACATATTGAAGTAGCGTATACCTCACAAAATATGTTTTAGCTACTTTTGTTGTGTTCTGGATTTAGAATTGGTGTCTAGTTACCGTTACTATTTTCTAGTTACAACATTCAGAGAAGTGATTGTTTGAATCAGTTTTTGGTTGTTGAAAAGAAGATTGGTTGATGCAGATATATTTGTTGTTTGATTGATTTCATTGATAGATCCAATCTGAAAATTTATGAAACGTGGTCCCTGGAAGAAAGAGAAGGTTGTAGCCTTCTGTAGTTCAACACCTATGTACTAATACATCATCTAGTACAAGAGCTAAGGGGGTTGTAGCTCCCTTGCAGGAGAAGCTGGAGAATGAGAGAAGGTTGTAGCCTTCTGTAGGTAGAAGCTTGCGTACTGGTATAAGACCTCACTTGTACAGATATATTGTAAAAAGAAGTTTCTTATTAAAAGAAGATAGAGACGAATTACAGCAGGTGGTTTTCACCCACATTGGGTTTCCACCTTACATCTTGTGTTTATGTGTGTGATGATCTGTTCTGTTTTACTGCACCTATTTACTGTTCTTAAGATTAATGAAGTTCTGATGCACTGATTAAAGATCAACATTTAATTAATAATAAGTTTACTGATATATGCTGGTTGCTTTAGACACAGTTGCGTATATACACAGTTCCCATAACTTAAGTAGCATATACAAATTTGATTGTTAAACGAAAATTAATTGATTTGATAATATTGATTCACCCCCCTCTCAGTATTACTTCCAGCAATTGGTATCAGTGCCGGTCCTTCAGAAGAAGCTTGATCGCTTGAAGGAAGATCTATCATCATGAGCAACTACGAAAAAGAGGCATCTATCAGGCCACCAATCTTTGATGGGAGCAACTTCGTCTATTGGAATGTAAGAATCACAGCCTATCTTCAATCTCTTGGTATAGAAGTTTGGGATATCGTGGAAATGGGATACACATTTCCATCAACAACTCCTACAGATACGGCTGGTAAGAAACAGTATGAAACAAATGCAAAGGTTGTCAATACTATATTAGGGAGTTTATCTCAATCAGAATTCGTCAATGTTATGCAGCTCAAAACTGCAAAAGAAATATGGGACAAGATCGTTCTGAGCTATGAAGGAGACGATCATGTAAAATGTGCAAAACTGCAAACTCTCAGAATTCAATATGAAAATCTCAGAATGCACAATGATGAAAGTGTGGCTAATTATTTCTTATATATAGATGAGATTGTTAATCATATGAAAAACTTGGGTGAAGAGATAAAATAAGTTACTTTGGTTGAAAAAGTGTTAGGATCCTTGTATTCTAAGTTTGAATCAAAAGTTTCTGCCATAGAAGAAAAGCAGGATCTACAGAGCATTACCATGTCACACTTGCACGGAATCCTAACTACTTTCGAAATGAGAAAAGGGGGACCATCAGACAGGAGAGAAGCCACATTCAAAGCTTCAGGAAAATGGGATTACAATGAGTCAAGACATATGTCGGAAGGAGAGGAAGAATAAAACTTTGTCAAAAACATTCAAGAGGGTTCTGGAAGATTCAAAGGTAAGCTACCTTTCAAATGCTTTGCTTGTGGAAGAGTCGGTCACTATGTAGCCAAGTGTCCTCATAAAGACAATCTTAACAAAGGTAAGGAACCAGTTAGATGGAAGATAAGACATAATGTAAGTAAGAAGAGCTATTATACTCATGAAGACAGTGATGGATTTTCAATTAGTGATGAAGATGAGCAATGTAATGATTATAGACTTTTGATGGCTTTTGAAGATGATGATTTCTTGGATGCTATAGATGAAGATGATCCCTATGAAGAAATTTCTAATCTTAAAATCTGTTTAGAAGAAAATATTATGATCATAGATACTCTGACATTCCAACTTGCTGAAAAGGAAAAACACAATGAAAAGTTAGAATGTGAAATTGTGGGACTTAGAAAATATATTGAGAAAACAAAAGCTCTTAATCTTAGATTTGCTAAAGGATCTAAAACCTTAGATGAGATTTTCAAAGTGCATTGTTCTCCTCTGATCAAGATAGGTCTTGGATATTCTAAAGAAGCATCGAAGCCATCCACCTCCAAAAGTTATCTTGATGTAGCAAGGAGAAGTGAACAGGTTGACAAGCGACATCAAAGGCATAAAGTAGATCACCAGGTAAATTAGGGGCAATCTACTTCAAGGATGAACATAGATCACCAATTAAATCGGGGGCAATCTAGTTCAAGAATGAACAAAAGCTAAAACCAACCGTAGGTAAATCATTCTCAATTTGCCTCAAGAATGAATGTCTATGGAAACTACAATCACCTGGACAGTAGGTTTGATAATCGCAGGAATTTATTCAATGGCCAATGTTTCTCTTGTCACAACTTTGGACACAAAGAAGCTCAATGTGTTTCCTACAAGACCATCATGACCAAAGAAGCACGAAATCAAAGGAGTGTGACTGGGATCATGAAAAGGACCTACAATAACTTTTCTACTCTTGAAAATGAAATAGAATGTTCTATTTGTAATAACTTCGGTCATGAAGATTCTGAATGTAGGAGTAGGTTTTGGTAAACAACTCAGTAGGAGAAAGTTTCATTGAGTCCCAAAACTTGGAGAAAGAAAGAACCACAACCAGAAATATGTGGTATATCCTTATATACAGAATGATAGGAAAATCAATGGTACATTGACAGTGGATGCTCGAAACATATGACAGGAGATAAAGAAAAACTTCAGTCATATAGTGCCTTAGAAAAGGAAAGGAAGGTATCATTCGGAAATGACACCCCTGTACTCATAAAAGGTAAAGGTTCCATTCTTTTGAAAAAAAAGGTCAAAGCTAGAAAATTTATGTATGTTGATGGCTTAAAGCATAATCTATTGAGTGTTAGTCAAATGTGTGATCAAGGAAATGAGGTAATATTTCGATCAAATGGATGTATTGTTCGTGAGCTTGATACAGGAGAAACATTCATCAAAGGCATAAGAACTCCAAATAATTTATACATACTCAAGGGGGGGAAACAACAATGCTATCTAAGCAAGAATGATGAACACTGGCTATGTCATAGAAGATTGCGGAATCTAAGCTTCTCTCAAATAAGGAAAGCATGCAAATATCAGGTGGTTCGTGATCTCCCTGACATCCGAATTCTAGATAATACAATATGCAAATCATGTCAGTTTGGCAAGAAAACCAGAACTAATTTTCCTAAGAAGGAAGGATCAACTAGTAAGCCACTTGAACTTGTCCATACTGATGTATGTGGTCCATACAGGAAAAGGTCACCTCGAGGAGAAGAATATTTCATATTATTCATTGACGACGTTTCCAAGATGTGTTGGATAGGACTCCTGAAGCATAAAGACGAAGCTTTCAAAAATTTCAAAGCATTCAAAGCCTTGGTTGAAAACGAATCAGATCGCAGAATCAAATTCCTCAGGTCTGATCGAGGAGGGGAATTTACCTCGGATGAATTTTTTGATTTTTGTGAAGAAAATGGAATAAGAAGGGAATTATCTACTGCAAGGACTCCTTAGTAGAATGGAGTAGTGGAAAGGATGAACAAAACCGTTCAACAAATGGCTCATGCTATGTTTGATGAGTCTGGAACTCCCGCAACCTTCTGGGGTGAAGCTACATTTGTTGCCATTACTATTATCAACAAGACAAACGTCCGGGTGAACAAAGCTTAGACTCCTCATGAACTTTGGTATGGTAAGACTCCTACGGTAAAATACTTCAAAAATTTTGGAAGCAAATGTTACATCAAAAGGACTGATGAAAACCTTGGCAAGTTTGAACCTAGAACAGATGAAGGCATTCTCCTTGGTTACTCTCCCCATAGCAAATGATATAAGTGTTACAATAAAATACTTGGAAAAATTGTTGAAAGTATTGATGTAGTGATTGATGAAGAAGGAAATATTCATAGGCAGGTAAAATCCGAAGATTTCGAAGATGATGAGGACTATCCTTCAACATCAAATCAAACTTATGATGAAGAAGAAACATATGAGGCACCATAAGAATAGATAAGGGTAGAAGAAAAGAATCCATCCAGGTATCTCCAGAAGAATCATCCAGAGACTCAAATTTTGGGGCAGAAAGCGGTAGGTGTACAAACAAGAAGAACTATTTCAGAAGCTTCAAGTTATCTAGCATTTCTCTCCTCCACTGAACCACGAAATGTAAGTGAAGCATGCAAAGATGAATGTCGGGTCAAGGCCATGAATGAAGAACTGGATCAGATTGAAAAGAATAACACTTGAGAGTTGGTTCCAAGACCAAATGATAAGAATGTCATAGGGACCAAATGGATATTCAAAAACAAGCTGAATCAAAATGGAGATGTTATTAGAAACAAGGCCAGATTTGTTTGTAAAGGGTATGTTCAATAAGAAGGTATAGACTTTGAAGAAACTTTTTCACCGGTTGCTAGACTTGAAGCAATAAGAATGTTCCTTTCTCTTTCTAGCTATCATAAATTCAAAGTATTTCAAATGGATGTGAAATCTGCCTTTCTAAATGGAGACTTAGAAGAATAAGTGTATATTAAGAAACCAAATGGATTCATCCTTGGAAATTATCCAAAACTTGTATGCATATTTAAGAAGGCCCTCTATGGTCTTAAACAGGCTCCAAGGGCTTGGTATTATCATCTGGACAAATACCTCCATCAACAAGGTTTTTCAAAAGGGTCAGCAGATAGCAATCTATATATAAAAATTGATAATGATAAATTGCTAATACTTGT
>APFE031671182.1:65130-90121 GCA_000404065.3 Pinus taeda
TTGCTAATACTTGTTGTGTATGTTGATGATATCATCTTTGGTAGCAATGAAGAAGCCATGAGTCAAAACTTTGCTTTGATGATGCAGAAAGAATTTGAAATGTCCTTGCTTGGTGAGCTGACATATTTTCTTGGTTTACAGGTCCAACAAAATAAAGACGGTATCTTTTTATCACAAACCAAGTACCTCAAGTAGATCTTGAAGAAATATGGCATGGAAGATTCGAAACCAGTATGTACCCCTATGGTAACAGGATGCAGCCTCAGCGCAAATGACGATTCAACAATAGTACATCAACCAACCTATAGATCCATGATTGGTCGTCTGCTCTATCTGATAGGAACCCGACCAGACATCATGCATGCAGTGGGAATAGTTGGAAGATTCCAGGCAAATCCAAAATAAGAACACCTTCAGGTGGTTAAAAGGATTTTCAAATATCTTCGAGGAACACAAAACTATGGCTTATGGTATCCTAGAGATACAGATCTCACACTTCATGCATATAAACATGCAGATTGGGCAGGAAGCATGGATGACAGAAAAAACACTAGTGGTGGTGCATTCTTTATGGGTCCCGGATTAGTATCTTAGTTCAGCAAGAAACAAAGTTCAATTGCTTTATCTACAGCTGAAGCGGAATATGTGGCTCCTGCATCTTGCTGCACATAGCTCCTTTGGATGATGCAAACTTTGCAAGATTTTCAAATCACTTGCACTCCACATATCTCCATTTTATGTGATAATACAAGTGTAATCAGTATTTCAAATAATCCTGTCATGCATTCAAAGACCAAGCACATACCTATCAAATATCATTTTGTCTGAGAACAAGTGCTTGAAAAAAGATCAAATTGGAGTATGTTCCCTCCAAGGAATAGGTTGCTGATATACTCACCAAACCACTGCCCAGGGAGACATTCGAATACCTCAGACAGAAGCTGGGAGTAGTTGATGCATCATCTTGCTGTTGAAACTTGTCTGTTTCAGAGAAAAGTAGTTGTACGCGATTTTCATGCGGAGAATCCGTGTACATACGTTGGTTTCTATGGATACAGTCGCACATATGTTGATTTGAAGACAACAGTGGGCCTAGCTCAACATGAAAAGAGTATTATATGGGCCTGAGAGAGACCATCTGGCACAGGTTCAGGGGGAGCATATATACTTCTAATAATGCATTACCTTAGAAGATCTTGGTTCAAGATTCACAATTTTTTCTGGTTTCAGGTGGAACAGGTGCAGAGGGAGAACATGGTTGCTGGTCTGAATGATGATTGACTGATGTTGCTGATGATAGTTGTTGATGACTATCATAGTCTTGTTGTAGATATTTCATCTCTATGTCATGTATTTCTTTTCTTATCAAGGTCATGTAATGACCTACTTTGGTTTCCCTACTATGCCTAGGATGGATGATGTAATGTTCTTGTTTTATCATGTGTAAACCTTTGATGTATCCCCACTTGGTTGGGTGGATGAGTCAATATTGATATATCCCCACTTGGTTGGGAGATGGATGTATGTATGAGTATTTGGTGATAGGAAGGTCATTTATGATGTATAAAGTCATGTTTCTTCTTATAGAACATCTTCTTGCAGACCTTGCCTATAGTCAGGGGGAGCATGAACAGCACAGCAGAGCAGAGATTTTAGCGTGTACTTAGGGGGAGCATAACCCTTTGCACTTGATGAAAAAGGGGGATAATGGCTTTGACTTACTTGGGATTGCCATCAAGTCCAAAGGGGGAGATTGTTGGCATTATGACACAGGTTCAACTCTATGACACATGTGTTTTCCTTGATGGAAACTCACTCAAATGACAGATCATAGTTCAGGCTGACATAATGAAAGAAAAAGATATATACACAGGTTCCTCTTAACCAAGTCGCGTATACATGCGGGTTTGACAATCAAAAGGTGCGTATACATATGCATGTAATTTCATGCACGAAAAAGCACGTACATGTGGGAAAACTTATTTTTAGTCCATGGTATTTATTCCTTGGTAGTTGGACCTATGGCTTTGGTCCATGGTATCTCGTCCGAGGTGTTGAACCCAGGTATTGGGTCCATAGTATTGGTTCTAAGTGGTTTTGGACCGTGGTATTGAGTAAGGCCTAAGACTATAAAAGGGGAAGGAGATCATTAGGCAAAGTGATTCACTCAAGTATTGAATATCTTATGAAGAGCAAGATCTAGAATACTAGTCATTGGGTTATGGTGCATAGTTGGATCTGAACCAAGGAGGAACCTGAGCGCTAGAAGTAGGATAAGTTATATTGAAGGGTCAAGATCTCAAGGCTTGAAGAGAAATATCTTTGTGTGATTTTTGATCTGCTATTTTTGGCACATGACTTGATCTATAAATCTGATAATCTAGGTATAATTGATGTCTGAATATTTGAAAAGGGTAAATTATCTTTTATAGATCTGTACGCAAGTTCGACATTGAAAATTCACGTATACACGCAGGTTAGGTAATTCAAAGAAGCGTATACATAGGTTTGCCTTAGTACAGAAGCGTATGCACACAGGTTTCACATATTGAAGTAGCGTACATCTCACAAAATATGTTTTAGCTACTTCTATAGTGTTCTGGGTTCAGAATTGGTGTCTGGTTACCATTACTGTTTTCTGGTTACAACATTCAGAGAAGTGATTTTTTGAATCAGTTTTTGGTTGTTGAAAAGAAGATTGGTTGATGCAGATATATTTGTTGTTTGATTGATGGGTCCAGTTTGAAAATTTATGAAACGTGGTCCCTGGAAGAAAAGAGAAGGTTGTAGCCTTCTGTAGGTCAACACCTATGTACTAATACATCATCTAGTACAAGAGATAAGGGGGTTGTAGCTCCCTTGTAGGAGAAGCTGGAGAACGAGAGAAGGTTGTAGCCTTCTAAGGTAGAAGCCTGCATACTGGTATAAGACCTCACTTGTACAGATATATTGTAAAAAGAAGTTTCTTATTAAAAGAAGATAGAGATGAATTGCAGCAGGTGGTTTTCACCCACATTGGGTTTCCACCTTACATCTTGTGTTTATGTGTGTGATGATCTATTCTATTTTACTACACCTGTTTACTGTTCTTAAGATTAATTAAGTTCTGATGCACTGATTAAATATCAACATTTAATGAATCATAAGTTTAGTGATATATGCTAGTTGCTTTAGACATAGTTGCGTATATACGTAGTTTCGCATAACTGAAGTAGCGTATACAAATCTGATTGTGAAATGAAAATTAACTGATTTGATAATACTGATTCACCCCCCCTCTTAGTATTATTTCCAATGCACTATGCATCAGAAGCGTGTTGTGCATCAGACAGTTTCCCCCTGTGTAAAATTACACGGGCACTGCAAATTGGGCACAGTGCGTTGCGCATTGGCCAGGGAGGTTTCAAATTCACACAAATTCATCTCAAACTCCTCCAAATGCTGCATTCACATCCTACAAGTAAGTGTTTATCTATCTTAAGCTGAGATAAGTCTTTTTCATGTTTTCTTCATGAGTTGTGCTTCCATAAATCAAAACCCTAGCTTGCTTCCATACTCTATTTCACCTCATTTCAAACCAACATCTTTTGTCCCTTTCCCAACTTCATTACAATAAAACTACCCAATGATTCTATTTTCCCTTTCCCTATTCCCCTAAGAAACTAATCCCCTTTATTAAACCCTAAGTCCCTCATAAATCAAAACCCTAGTTCCCCAAATCCTTCCCTTAATTACCTTACCCCACTTCATTACTATTGTTCCATTTACAAAATCTCTTCATACTCATTTTCTTTGTCCTCACCCATTATCATTGTTCACCATATCATCACCCCATTATATCATAGAGACAAGCATGGAAAGAAGAAGTGAATCAGATTTTGAAGAAGACACACTTAGTGATAGCTCAAGGGAAAGAAATGTGTAGTCTAGGAAACCTCACAAAGGTGGAAAAATCATTAGGGAGGAACCTATTAGCATGAGTGAACTCCTTGCTTGCCCACTAGCCATCACATGTTTCAGATATCAGTCCTATTTTGAGTTCTGTGAAATGGTTGAGAGGGTCAAGTATCACCATGAGTTAGCAAGGCAGTTTGTGATAAACATGGATAACAATATGGTACATATTGCTGGGGTAAAATTCACTCTTTCACCAACTATCATTGCAGTGGCCACAAGAATTCCATATGTAGGGGAAAAGTGGAACAAAAGGAAAAATATTAGTAAGCAGCATTATGAGCCTTATATCAAGGCCAAGTACCATGGCAAACTCAGTAGGGTGTTTCCTTTTAAATTCTTGGAGGACCGATATGTTCCACTCATGAAGCTTATCATAAAATACTATACATGTGAGGGTAGGTTCTCTAGACTTTACGCCTACCACATTAGATTTCTCATGCACTTCACCTGGGTCAGAATGATTAGAATCCCTTATTTCATATGCAAAAACATAGAGAGGATGACAATGATTGGAAAATGAAAACCATATCCACATCAGCTCAGTAGTATTTATCATTTTTCTATCATCAAAATTGTTGTCTTGCATGAGCTCACTTAGTTGGGAGTGCCATGGGAAACTTTCATTGCCCATGAGTGCTTCAAGGGGCCTCAAATATTTTCAGATCCTCAAGAGGAAGGTGAACCTTATGGGCAACAAAAGGAGCCTGGAAATAAAGCAGAGGAGGTTCCTATTCCAGTGTTTATCACCTATGGAAGAGGCACTAGAATGCTCTTTGCAGCTTCCAAGCGAGTACTACCAAAGGTGTAAGGGGTTTCGTTTTCTTCACCAGACCACAGGAAAATGCTATCTCCACCAGGGGTGGAAAGGGCTTTTCCCTCTTCTCCACCTAAACAGGTACAGGGTAGAGACAAAGGAAAGAAAAAGATGCATGAGGAGGGCCCTACTGAAGGGCAAGATAGGGATTTTATTTTGATTGAGGAGGATGTCACTGATTTGGGCTCAAAAAGCTCAAGCCTCAAGGACATGATTATCAAAGAGAAGGAGACTGAAATACAAGCCTTATCACTTAACCTTGAGAGGGCCAAATGGATCATCAACTTTCTTGAGAAGGAAAACAAGCAACTGACAGATAAACAAGCTATTATGGAGCTACAAATGATTAGGGAAAATAGGCAAGAGGCAAAGAAAAGAAAGATAAAGATGACCTCCCTTGAGCAAGAAATTGAGGATGACGAAGAATCATGGTTGGAGAGGGTGAAAATTCACCCTGAGAAGATGCTTGAGAAAGCCAACAAAGAGAAGAAAATGTTGTGCCATATGGCCTATCACTACCTAATTCAGAACAAGATTTGCAAAACAAGGATAAGAAGACTAAAAGCTAAGTTAAGGAGAGTCTTGAGGGCTAAGAAAGAAAATGATAAACTCAAAATTTTGGCTGAAGCTTGATTTTCTCAACAAAGAACTTAATGAGGTTGCCTCTTACCAAATTTGAGGAAATTTTGGGAATTTTTTGTCATTTTGCATTTTTGTAAATAGAAACATAGGAAATTTCAGCTGATGCGCAACACCGGTGAACTGGTGCATCCTTTTGACAAATGTCTTGTTGGGATTCAACATCAAAAAATAAGTAAACCCATAAAGTTTCATCAATTTTGGAGGAGATATTGGCCACAAAAAGGGAAAAAAACACTCAAAAAGTGCCCTCTCTCCCACTTTTTGGACACACAGGAACCTGTCTTGGGAGAATCCACTTGTGAGACGGCAAATGACCTCCAAATCAGAAAATGCAAAGTGTTCCAGAAACTAGACAGGCAAGGCTTTCCAACAAGCTATCTTCGGATTTATTTGGATGAGTGGAAGGCCTCTAAACATATCCTTTAATCGTCGCTACACATCAGGCTTAGGGCGCTGCACATCAGGCAAATTTTGTCAATTTTGCCTAAAAGTAAAATTTCACCTAGTCTCTTCAGCAGTTGAATTTTTCTTATTTTCTTGGTAATTTTTTCATGGAAAATGATGTAAATTTTGATGTAGAACACTTAATGGGGTAGATACATCAAAGAAAAGGAACTGAATGTATCAGTTTCCTTAGTTTAGAGGCAAGTTGTTCCACTGCCTATTTTCTTGTTCCTAGTTTAGATGTTGTTGGAACAGTTTCTTGACTCGTCAATTCGACCCATTATGGATAGATCAGATGGTTTTTATGTCTATATGATGTCTTTTCTCAGTCATTTGCAAAGGTTGGACTTTGGTAGAAGTGTTGGACTCATTGAACATTTTGTATCGGCAGTTTGGCAAGGAATAAAACTAGGTTTTAAAGCTATTTTTGTGGGATTCTTGTGACAGTGAGTTTATGTATTGTTTCTTATTTGTAATGAGTTGTTCTAATGTTCTATATGTATCCACATCTCTATCTCTCTTCTTAACTAAATGAATCAAGGTGAATAGAAAAAATACACTTAGTTGCAGTGCTTTGTCTTGGGATTGCATTTAGTTTTCACGGTTTTCAACTATTTGAAGAGGATTCATAGTTTATTTATGCCCTCCTCAACTCCTCAACTATCTAAACTACCATATTAATCCATTTCTAGTACATAAACGCTTCTCTACCTCGCCCCACAGAACATGACTGTATCTCTGTGTTGATTTCCCGTACCCAATCTGCCTTCTCCAAGTGATCCAGCAACCAAAACCTAAAATCAAAAAATAAACCCTAATCTACTATACCTAGCCTAAAATCATCATTCATTTCAGTCATGTCAAGCCTTAATTTCCAATATTCTAATTGAGATTGAAAAGGAGAGAGCCCCCTTTCGACCTGGTAGGGCTAGCTACGAGGTTAAGCATGGTTTTTTGTTACCCTAGACCTGCCTTCATTCAACCTAAGGTAGATTTAAGCACTAACAGAAGCAGAAGTATGAAACTTTTGCAAAGTTAAAATAATTCAAAGCCTTAGCAGAGAACTAAAGTGATCAAAATATCAAGGTATTGAGGCCAGATTGTGGTGGAGAATATGACTCAAAGGCATTCCATGATTACTACAAACAACATGGAATTAGAAGACAGTTTACAACTAGATACACACCATAATAGAATGGTGTAGAAAAGAGAAAGAACAAGACAATTATGAACATGGAAAGAAGCATGTTGAAAGGAAGAAATTTGTGTAATGAGTATTGGGCAAAATTAGTTGCATGTGTTATTTATGTGATTAACAGATCTCCTACAAAGAGTGCGATGAATAGAGTACCAAAACAAGCATGGTTAGGTATGTCTTGTAGCATATCTCATCTCAGAGTGTTTGTATGTGTATTTTATGGACATGTGCGTAAACAACTAAGAGTCAAATCGGATGATAAAAGTGAAAAATGCATGTTTATTGGTTATAGTGAGCAATCAAAAGCTTACAAATTATATAACCCTATCACCAAGAAGACCAGAATTAGTAAAGATGTTGTGTTCAAATAATAAGAGTCGTGGTAAGGTAGTATAGAAAAAACAGTTGATGCACATGTGCCATTGATGGAAGAAGAAGATGTTGCAGAAAACAAGCAGCAAGAATCACATGTGAAGACACCAAATAGAGACACACCAACAAGGACTCCAAGATTTTCTGAGCAGCATGGATCTTGAATTAGATCAATGGATCGAGATTATCCCAGCTCTCAATCAGGTGATGAATCAAGCAATGGTAAGAGAAAGATGAGAAGTCTAAAGGATATTTACGATGATTTGGATGTTAGCTCAAATTTTTTGTTTTTGTCATTCCAACTTTCTTCGTTTGAAGAAGCAACTAGAGATGAAAATTGGGTGCAAGCCATGGATGAGGAAATTGAACCTATTAAAAAGAATGATACATGGGTTTTTATTGATTTACCAAAGGACAAAAACCTCGTTTATGTAAAATGGGTGTACAAGGCCAAGTTGAATGAGAAAGGTGAAATTGACATATTTAAAGCATGACTTATAGGAAAAAGATTCTCGCAATAACTAGGAATAGATTTTGGAGAAACTTTTGCTCCGGTAGCTAGATCAGATACTGTAAGAGAAGATCTAGCCACAACATCTCAGAAAAAGTGGAAAGTATATTATATGGATATGAAATCAAACTTCTTGAATGGAATTCTAGAAGAAGAAATTTATGTGCAGCAGCCTCCAGGATATGAAGTTGAAGGTAAAGAAAATAAAGCTTACAGGTTGAAGAAAGTGCTCTATGGACTCAAGCAAGTGCTTAAAGCTTCGTATAGCATAATTTATAGCTGCATGATCAAGAATGGATTTGCAGAAGCAACATTGAGCCTACCTTGTACACAAAGGTAAATGAGCATGGACACATTTTGATTTTTTGCTTATATGTTGATGACATGATTTATACAGGTGATTTTGAATTGGATGAATTTAAAGCCACCATGATGAAATAATTTGAGATGAAAAACCTCATACTTATGAAATATTTTCTTGGCATAAAATTTGAGCAATCTAAAAAAGGAAGTTTTATTTGCAAAATAAATATGCTAGAGATTTGTTCAAAGGATTCAGGATGGAGAATTGCAAACATGTCCCTACACCAGTTGCAAAAGGTGGAAAGTTAAGCAAGGATGATGAAGGATCAGATGTCAATCCAACTCTATTCAAAAGATTGGTTGGCAGCCTCATGTATCTCACAGCTACAAGACCAGATATTATGCAAGGAGTGAGTTTAATTTCCAGATCGATGGAGACTCCAAAAGACACACATTGGAGTGCAGGAAAAATAATTTTGAGTTACATAGTGGGAACTAGAGATTGTAGCATAATGTATGCAAGAACATAGAAGAAGGATTTGATTGGGTACATAGACAATGATTTTTCAGGTAGTTTGGATGATAGGAAGAGCACTTCTAGTTATGTGTTCCATGATTCAGGTGTGGTTTTATGGGCATCTAAGAAGCAACCCATTGTGACACTTTCATTAGCAGAAGTAGAATATGTAGCAACATCATCAGTAGCATGTCAAGCAATATGGTTAAGAAGAGTATTTGATGGACTCAAGTAGAAACAACAAGGATCAACAACAATATATTGTGACAACACCTCAGCGATTGCATTATACAAGAATAGTGTGTTAAATCAAAAGAGCAAGCATATTTGATACTAGATATCACTTTATTAAAGAACTTGTGAGCAAGGGAGAAGTTCATTGGAAGCCTTATAAATCTCGTGATCAATTGGTTGATATATTTACTAAGTCATTACTAAAAGATGTGTTTGAGTTTCATAGAAGAAACTTGGGTGTTGTAAGCCTAGTTGAGACATAGACCAACATACATGTTTGAGTTTCTATGAGTCAATCTTAATTTAACGGTTGTAATTAAGGGGGAGTGTTAAAATAAGCTAATTACTCCCACATGAGGAGTTGGCTAAAATTAGAGAATCAGTTAACTGAACATTGATTCAAGTCAAGTTATTTCATAGTCTAATTTATAGTGTGTGGTTGCATGTCAAGTTGTGTGGTTCTGTTATAACTCTGATATGAAAATATAAGACAATAGAAATAAACCCAAGAAACAAGATAGAAATGCTTCTTTATTATCAAACCCTTAAGGTAGGGCAACACCATACATTCACTCCTTAAGGAAGGAGAACACTCCACAAACCATATGCTTGTGCATACAATAATCCTTGACTATTCCTTTACATCCTCCATGTGGAGTCTCTAGCCTCTATATAGGCCTCATACATGCAATACCATGGATCATTACCATGGTTCCCTCATACCATCCACTAATACCATGGGCCCATTACATTATTACTAACTACTTGTGGTTCCTTACATGATATGGGTTAACCACCTTATTTATTACTATGGTCCATCCCATTATTACATTATTACCTTGGGTACCTCCCTTGGTACCCCATCTTATCCCCCCTAGGTATATAACATTTCACCCTCCTTAGCATGTTTTGTCCCCGAAACATGGGAAGAACATAAATAATAAGATCTACTCAAAAGAGTAGTCCACTGGTACCATGCACGTGCATCTAGCCATCCAAGAGAGAGGTGAACCCTTTCTCTCGCTCGTGCCTCACTCGCTTGAGATGGAAGTTGACCATGAGAGCTCTTCTGTGTTGATGTGTAGTAGGTGGATCTTCGCTCCTCGCCATCCGTCATATGGGGGTTGTTGTCCTTGTGGCTAATTGGTTGCCATCTTGTTGGTTGTTTTCTTGCGGGGTGATGTGGGTGATGATATGTTGAATTTTTAACCCACGGTGTCTTTTTCATTAATTCACCCTGCTATGGTGCCTGTTGTGGTGTCTTCTTTTCCAATATGACTTCAACCATTGAGACCTCCTCTGATGTATCAGCACCTGTAACCTTTTCTGCTTCAGCCTCTGCTTGTGTTTGATTGTCTATCATCACTGGCTTATCATCTTATATGTCAGACCCTGGAACATCTTCTCCTTCAGCCTCCTTCGACTCTACCTGTTTATTAATGGAAATATCCTGTAATGTAATTTTCTTCTTTTTATACCAGAGCTTCAGGAATCTCATCTGCACATTAATATTGATAGTACCCGCAGATTCCATCAAAGGATATCCCAAAACAATATCCATATTATCCATCTTTGAAGTATAAAAATCACCATGCAACACATACTTATCCATAGAGAGCTTCAAATCCTTATAAATTTGAATATCCTCATCATCAACCTGTGTATTTTCAATGTGTTTCGCTGGAATTTGCAATTTTTTTTCCAAGTTAACATTGATAAAATTATACTTGCAACTAGGATTTATAGAAACAATGATCTTCTACTTTTGAATTAATCCATGAACCTGTAATAAGGATATACAAGTAGGAAATAGCTCGACATGTTTCTCCTTATCTTGTTTTCTAGCATGAGACCATTTGTCTAAAAGTAATTTTTCAAATTCTTCATCGGGCAGGTTGGAACATTTCTTTTGGTTAAGTAATCCCTACCATGTGGATGCCTCATCTTCAAAATGAAACACTAGAAAAGTTCTCCAATTATGTGCCCATAATGACTTGTGTTTTTCTATGTATTCTTCAATAGTAGGACCATTATCTTTTCCTGTAAAAGCCATGAAGAGGGTTTTGAAAAAATTCACTTACTTGGCGAAAATTTGAAATTGTCACAGTTTAGTCAATATTGCTCAGAATCCCTATTATGACCTATTTTTGGAAATGGAACAACCATTCTGCATCTGCCCATGTGATAGAAATTTTGATCGAGGCACTAGAATTTCAGATCTGCGGTACAACTCTTCCGTCATCCCCAACTTTTCTGCAAAAAGAGCTGATTTTAAATCAGCGATATCTCCCTCATCTGGACTCCGATTCGACCAATTTGTTTTTTGAAATAGGGTATCTTTTCACATAGGATCTAGATCTACAATTAGATTTTGCAGATCTTGCACCAAGACGTCCAGATCTGCGCCGCAAACTCGCTGCCCTGAAAAATTGTCTACAACCCCACTAATTTTTAGATCAGCGATATCTCCTTCATCCTGACTCTGATTCAGCCGATGTTTTTTTTGAAATCAGGTACTTTTTCACATAGAATCCAGATCTACAATTAAATTTTGTAGAGCTTGCACTAGGATGTCTAGATCTGCGCCACAATTTTGTTGCCCGGAAAAATTGTCTACAACCCCACTGATTTTTAAATCAGCGATATCTCCTTCATTCGGACTCCGATTCGACCGATTGTGTTTTTGAAATTGGGTATTTTTTCACAAGCAATCTAGATCTGCAATTATATTTACACTGTAAGGCGTTCCCTATGGGAATAACTCTCCTCCCAAGCCACCTGTACCTTTATCGGCCGTTGATTTTAGTGTTAGACGATTGAAAGAGAGTCTGTCGTCGGATTGAAAATAGTTAGGCCGTTAAGCCTTCCTTTTGAATCAAGTTTTCATCTACCTTTTCGATTTAAGCTCGACATTTGTGAACCATAATCTTGACATCTGTGACATTTCTGTTAAGTGTTGGGTTTGTCGTGTCGATCTCCATTTCGATGTTTTTTCATTCCTTCCTCTCCAAATTACCCAGTCGAATCCAACCACTCCACTCCAATCCATTCCATTCCATTTAGGGGAGGCGTTTCTAATGAAATTAAACCGTCGATTCCGTTAATTTAAGTCTACTCCGTGTTGAAGAAGCTCATAGGCATACCATACTGTGAATTGCTTGAACTATCACTCCATTGGTTTATTGTTTATACTCTATGCAGAAATAAAGGCTTGGTATTTATGGTTGTTGAAGGGCTTACATCAGGACCAAAGTGGGTATATTGTATCCCAGCGCTCAAGCCATGGACATGTTAAAGATACAAGGAGGAGAGCACCAGTTGAGCTACTTGTGCAAGATTGCAGTTCTGGTTTCTCGAGTTTTTTTATAAAGACACTATTGAATTAAGATTTCGAGCTTTTTCTGATCTTGAGTAGAGTTTAGAGGATGTTTCCTTCATTACCAATACAAGTTTGGATCCATCCCATAACATAGCTAAATTAACTTGAATGGTTTTTTCTCCAATATTGTTTTTTCCAGGGCATTACGTTCCTTAGTTAGCTCAAGTCATCTACAGACACAACAAGGACCTTGAAAATCCAGCCATTAATCTGAAAGAATATATGGTAAGGCCCTATACTGTCATTATGAATGTATGGGCATTAAAATATAACGAGCAACACTTGAAATGAACGATAGATGGCAATAAATAATTTGTTCTAAATAGGATCATATAGAATGAAAAGGGGCGATTATATTTCTATATTGTGTTTTAACATCCGAAAAATCATAGTTCTTTCAGGTGGGAAATGCACTTACAGACGATTTCCATGATCTTGTAGGGATTTTTGAATTTATGTGGTCTCATGGTTTGATATCAGACAACACCTACCGGTTGCTCAATATTCACTGTGACTATTCATCTCTTGTGCATCCATCGGCTCTATGTAATATGGTATTAGATCGTGCCGATGTGGAAATGGGGAATATTGATCCAGACAGTATATACACCCATCCTTGTTTGAGTAGTACTGGAACATATAGAAAACAACAGAGAAAAAGATATGTAAGTATATTATATACATTAAGCATTGTATATGCCAGCAGATCAGTTTGAAGGTATGCTTAAAGTCCAATTTCGTATCTTTTGCATTTGGTAGTCTCTTTCCCATTGACATGGTAAACTGTAAAATAAAGACCAGAGAAAAAGATGTGTAAGAATATTAGATACATTAAGCATTCTATATGCCATGTTATCAGTTTGAAGGTATGCTTAAAGTCCAACGCTATATCTTTTGCATTTGGTAGTCTCTTTCCCATTGACATGGTAAACTGTAAAATAAAGACCAGACTAGATGATTGAGGTCACGTTTTCTCCAATTAAACACATTCTTGCGTGCCATTGAGGTCCACAATTTGTTGCATGGTGAATTTAAATGACTTGTATCCATCACCTCTAGATGGGGATAATCAGATCAGCTATAAGAGCACTACTGCATTCTCTTTCTCACAGAGGCATTTTGTTGCAGCCATGGAGGCATCTGTTTGTGGAGTATGATCCTTGCACTGAAAAGCATTCCGAAATTTATTTCAATCTACCTGAAGTACGAAAGGCTCATCATGCCAATGTTACAGGAATTCCTTATAACTGGACTACTTGCAGGTCTGTGGTTTTATTATTAAAATGGTAACCTTATTTTTTTATCTGGTGCTGCTTCTTTTGCATTTATAAAGGACCTTCATTCATCAATATGGTATGTTTTATTTATTATGTATAGTGATGAAGTTTCCGCTCACTGGGGAGACTCCCCTAGATCTATGTTGCCAATTTACCTAGAGCTCATAAACGTTGGACTACGCATTTGGATGTTCAGGTCTCAACTCACCGTGCATATCATTTCTTTTTATCAAAACATGGCACTTAGAACAATGAGAATGTTTCTGGTTGGACTTTTTCTTTTATCTTCCATCATAAAGTCTACTACAGAAAATTTGATATTGTTTTGTTGGTATGCAGTGGAGATATGTTTGGTATATGTTTTAGAGGTGATAGAGAAAGGCACTGTTTGGTATATGTTTTAGCTATGATAGAGCAAATCACTGTTTGGTAGATGTTTTATAGGTGATAGAGCAAGGCATTACATATAACCTACTTTAAGAAGAGTTTTTCAATATGAAATACAACTCCATTTTGTTATGAAATGCATTGTTAGATGGAAATTTAAGATCAACAAGTATATTGTTGTCAACTCTTAGGGCTTAGTAAACCAGTACAAAGCCATCTTTATGTTTATAGGATTTTGCATGAGTGGAAGCAAGCTTAGTCCTTAATACACTTACTTTTTTTTGCTGCTTCTTTCATTGTCTTTGGTGGTTTCATTGTCTTTGGTGGTATCTTGCTAGAAAATCCTTACATAAATTCCAATATATGTTCTCTAAAGCAATATAAAATTCTCTCAAATGCAGGACATGAGCTTGGATACCACTTGGAGCAAAATGACATCACAAAAAACACATTGTACATTGAACACACAAACAATAAGTTGCTTTCTTCCAATTTTTTACATTTTGCATTAAAGTAAACAATATCCAAGCCACTAAGTAGATAGCTCTGCTCTTTTTCCTGTTTACTGGTGCACTGAGGCAAAGATTTTTGTTTTCTGAGGAAACTAAAAAAATAACTTTCCATAAATATCTAATTGATAAAGACTATTTAGTAATGATTTTTAATATATCACAAAAAGCACACTCGTTTTTATGCCATCACTAAGAATCAAAGGTATGCTTTTGTATGGAAGTTAGACATGGATGGAAGGAGTTTGACTATATTTTGTGGTTCTAGATGTCCACTAATATGATATAATTTGACCTTGAATGATGAAAGTTCTGGTTTCTCGAGTTTTTTTATAAAGCCACTATTGAATTAAGATTTCGAGCTTTTTTTGATCTTGAGTAGAGTTTAGAGGATGTTTCCTTCATTACCAATACAAGTTTGGATCCATCCCATAACATAGCTAAATTAACCTGAATGGGTTTTTCTCCAATATTGTTTTTTCCAGGGCATTACGTTCCTTAGTTAGCTCAAGTCATCTACAGACACAACAAGGACCTTGAAAATCCAGCCATTAATCTGAAAGGATATATGGTAAGACCCTATATTGTCATTATGAATGTATGGGCATTAAAATATAACGAGCAACACTTGAAATGAACAACATATGGCAATAAATCATTTGTTCTAAATAGGATCATATAGAATGAAAAGAGGCGATTATATTTCTATATTGTGTTTTAACATCCGGAAAATCATGGTTCTTGCAGGTGGGCAATGCACTTATAGACGATTTCCATGATCTTGTAGGGATTTTTTAATTTATGTGGTCTCATGGTTTGATATCAGACAACACCTACCGGTTGCTCAATATTCACTGTGACTTTTCATCTCTTATGCATCCATCAGCTCTTTGTAATATGGTATTAGATCATGCTGATGTGGAAATGGGGAATATTGATCCAGACAGTATCTACACCCGTCCTTGTTTGAATAGTACTGGAACATATAGAAAACAACAGAGAAAAAGATATGTCAGTATATTATATATATTAAGCATTGTATATGCCAGTAGATCAGTTTGAAGGTATGCTTAAAGTCCAATTTCGTATCTTTTGCATTTGGTAGTCTCTTTCCCATTGACATGGTAAACTGTAAAATAAAGACGAGAGAAAAAGATGTGTAAGAATATTAGATACATTAAGCATTCTATATGCCAACTTATCAGTTTGAAGGTATGCTTAAAGTCCAACGCTATATATTTTGCATTTGGTAGTCTCTTTCCCATTCACATGGTAAATTGTAAAATAAAGACCAGACTAGATGATTGAGGTCATTTTTTCTCCAATTAAACACATTCTTGCATGCCATTAAGGTCCACAATTTGTTGCATGGTGAATTTAAATGACTAGTATCCATCACCTCTAGATGGGGATAATCAGATCAGCTATAAGAGCACTACTACATTCTCTTTCTCACAGAGGCATTTTGTTGCAGCCATGGAGGCATCTGTTTGTGGAGTATGATCCTTGCACTGAAAAGAATTCTGAAATTTATTTCAATCTACCTGAAGTACTAAAGGCTCATCATGCCAATGTTACAGGAATTCCTTATAACTGGACTACTTGCAGGTCTGTGGTTTTATTATTAAAATGGTAACTTTTTTTTTATCTGGTGCTGCTTCTTTTGCATTTATAAAGGACCTTCATTCATCAATCTGGTATGCTTTATTTATTATGTATAGTGATGAAGTTTCCGCTCACTAGGGAGACTCCCCTAGATCTATGTTGCCAATTTACGTAGAGATCATAAACGTTGGACTACGCATTTGGATGTTCAGGTCACAACTCACCATGCATATCATTTCTTTTAATCAAAACATGGCACTTAGAACAATGAGAATGTTTCTGGTTGGACTTTTGCTTCTATCTTCCATCATAAAGTCTACTACAGAAAATTTGATATTGTTTTGTTGGTATGCAGTGGAGATACAGATTCAGTGATTTTAGTCGTAGAAAAAACAAGGATTCAAGGGCCATGATTTGAGTTTTCATACCCATGATTTGTTTCAGACAAGCAAGACCCATTTTATCTTTTACAGTTCTCAATGGAACCTTAAACTGCCATTGCAATTTCAATTTGTTGTTTCAGCAATCATACCTGAAATTGTTTGAGATTTTGTAGTGAAAAGTATATTGTTACCTTAATAGCTAATAGATCGGAAGGGCTTATCAAGTTTATCAATGTAGTACTTTTAAAGCAGGATAATTCACAATTTTCCAGATTCAAATTTTAGATTCGAGCAAGTGAAAGATTGGGTTTGACCAAAACCAGCACAATCTACTACTGTTTATGGAAGAAGCCAGTTTGGGGCATAGCTTTAGCAATAATGGCTTAAGAGGTTCCCTCCGGAGTCCACACCTCTGTTGCATGACGAATATAGTGCATATTTGCTGGATATTTGCAAGAACGGTGTTTCAAGAGTGCCTTGGGTTGTTAGGACAGACCGGAGTGAATGTAAGTGCCACACCGTGGTGATGGAAACATTGTAAGAAAATAGTGTGGACCTCCCCCGCCACAGCGAAATGAAAAGTTGGTTCTAGAGCTTCAGCCCTGCACTTCCCAGTTGGAAAAGTAAACACATCAAATCTTCTTACAATTATACAATTATCATTATTATTTGCTTGCATACTAACACAAATTTTGTTGGATTCAATATACTTACGGTTTCCCAAAAAATGTCTTTCCTATCAGTCCCCTGCCCCACCTCCAAAATAATGTTGTTGGAGTTCTACTTATTGCCCATGGGAGAGAGAAATCTCTCTATCGAGAAAAATCATCTAGGTTGGCATGCGCAAATGCAACAGCACTATTGCAAAGATAACCACAATCTGCAAGCTTTGTTGTTGGTGGCACCTGCACACATTCAATTTTACTAAACAAAACCATTTTGTTTTAGGGACGCTGAAGACTTCCATTATGGGTTCTGAAAACCTTCTATTGTGAAATTTCTAAGCCTTTCTAAGCCTGATCTACCATTGTTAAATTTCTAAGCCTTTCTTTGCAGAAGCCTATGACCTGTGAAATTCCACAAATCTGGCTTCAAATTTTAACTTTTTTGCAACACTGCATACTTCAACTGCAACATTGCAAATACTCAAACTCCATTATTATGACATTTTGTGTAGTCCCTAGGGAGAACATCTTCCCTCCAACTCATTGAAGAGTGGCTCAAACAAAAATGGCCAAAAAGTGGCCATATGGAATTCGGCTCTCCTTCTTTGTTCCGGATCGTGGGCTGGACCTCAGACTCTGTGATGAATGCCAGAGGCCTGATGGGGACTGCGGGATTGCGCTAAGATGCATATGTTATCCCAATGAATGCAGTAATCTTGCCCACTCTCGACATTTTGATTTTTTTTTGAAGAATTGATTTCTAAAACATGAATTCTCATGGTTGATAAGCAATGGGAGTAGTTTCAGGCATTTTATTTTTATCAAACATTTGGTTGAATAATTATGCTTCAACCTGGCAATTAAAACTCTGTATTTGAGTTTTCATACCCATGATTTGTTTCAGACAAACAAGACCCGTTTTATCTTTTACAGCTCTCAATGGAACCTTAAACTCCCATTGCAATTTCAATTTGCTGTTTCAGCAATCATACCTGAAATTGTTTGAGCTTTTTTAGTGAAAAGTATATTGTTATCTTAATAGCTAATAGAATGGAAGGGCTTATGAAGTTTATCAATGTAGTACTGTTAAAGCAGGATAATTCACAATTTTCCAGATTCAAATTTCAGATCCCAAGCAAGTGAAAGATTGGGTTTGACCAAAACCAACACAATCTATTATTGTTTATGGAAGAAGCCAGTTTGGGGCATATCTTTAGCAATAATGGCTTAAGAGGTTCCCTCTCTGTTGAATGATGAATATAGTGTGTCTTTGATGGATATTTGCAAGAAAGGTGTTTCAAGAGTGCATTAGGTTGTTAGGACAGACCGGAGTGAATGTAAGTGCCACACCGTGGTGATGGAAACATTGTAAGAAAATAGTGTGGACCTCCCCGGCCACAGTGAAATAAAATGTTGGTTCTGGAGCTTTAGCCCTACACTCCCCAGCTGAAAAAGTAAATGCATCAAATCTTCCTACAATTATACAATAAAGGTCTTCTAGTCAATAAAGTTGTCATTTGTATATGGGAAATTTCTTGATCATTGTGTATAATCTTAATGTTGACAGATATGTCTACTAAGTGGTTCCAGTTAATGGGGCATTGATTTGAGTGTTCAATATATTTTTATTCTTTATCAAAGTATTCTTTTGTTGTATTTTTGTTCTTTAATTTATGCCTTACGGCATTTCCTTTGCAACATCTGATGCAAATTCTAGTTTATATATCTTGCACCAACATGTACAGATCTGATCTCCAAACTCGCCGCCCCTAAATAGAAAAAATTCTCCATTCTTTTGCCCAAGAAAGTGCTCCGATACCACTTCTTATAACTCTGATATGAAAATATAAGACAATAGAAATAAACCCAAGAAATAAGATAGAAATGCTTCTTTATTGTCAAACTCTTAAGGTAGGGCAACACCATACATTCACTCCTTAAGGAAGGAGAACACTCCACAAACCATATACTTGTGCATAAAATAATCCTTGACTATTCCTTTACATCCTCCATGTGGACTCTCTAGCCTCTATATAGGCCTCATACATGCAATACCATGGATCATTACCATGGTTCCCTCATACCATCCACTAATACGATGGGCCCATTACATTATTACTAACTACTTGTGGTTCCTTACATGATATGGGTTAACCACCTTATTTATTACTATGGCCCATCCCATTATTACATTATTACCTTGGGTAAATCCCTTGGTACCCCATCTTATCCCCCCTAGGTATATAACAGGTTCCATGTCAAGTTATTTTAGGCGAGTCGCTAGTTGGGAAAGGTTAAATACCCTTCACCGAGCTCATTGTAATGATCAAGTTTTTGTGTGATCAATAGAAGAGTTGCAACTCATGTGCTTTGTGTGAATTTTGTGCTTAAGCTCCTCCGCCTTTCCAATAGTTACATGTGGCATGTTTTTAAGAACATTTAGTCAAAATTGAAAATTAAGTTCCACATTCATGGTTGAATCATTTTCATTTGTGATTTTCTTAATAAATTGTGTAATCCCTTGTGTACTACAATAGATAGAAAGAAAACATCAATTCGAATCATGTATCCATTTGCAAAACAGTTATATATATTTCATATTTGTATGTTGGTTTAGTGTATTTCTTTGAGTGCATCAAGCCGTATGAATAATTTTTTGATCTCCATGAACACATGGAGTGGTGATGTTTTTACAAGACAATGGTGACTGTTTTACCAGTTGTTCGTTAGTTAGGCTATTGGGCTCTTCTGCCTTGAATCCTCTTCCGACTAATGTAGAACTCATATTACATTTATACGTAATCATTTTCCTAAATGCTATTTTTTTGGGTACATATTTTGGTTATAAATTCACACAATTTTCGCCATATTATCAATTTAATCATAATAAAACATGTCACAGATTCAACGATTTGCAATATTCAACAATCTGAATCTCATCTCCCTGTTGTAAAATCTCACCCAGTAGATTTCCAAATGTTGAAAACATTGCTACAAGTTCCAAAAACGACAATACTACTAGCCAGGTACTTCGAATTGATGAAAATCAATTAAGGGATTCATGTTATATAATCTCACCCAACATACATAATAAGTACCAGATGTATTAAGGAATGATCTAGGCACCAATGGGTGTGATAAGAAGGTTGACACTCTCAACATAAGTCAAAATTCAATTAATGAAAAAAACATGAAGGTGGTCAATGTTTCCTCCTACATTCTGAATATTGATGAGGTAGAAGTATTGAACAAAGGTCTAAACTTTTTCAATATCCCCAAGGCACATTCCAACAGAAGAAATTATATGCAACATAGAAGACGGGATTCAATTTCTTAGGGATGAGGACATAGAAACTAATAAGACAAGGTTTTGTTGCCATATTAAGGAAAGTGAAAACCCCGAAGAGAAATCTAAGTAGAGGACATTTGTTAGCACTCAAAAACCTTAGAAATAATCTAGACATTGTTATTCTAAAAGCTAACAAAGGAGGAGCCACGGTTGTGATGAATAAAAATATTATGTCACCAAAATAAGAGACCACTTGTACAATAGTGGTAACTATAAGAAACTTAAGGACAACCCTATTTCCCATTTTATCAAAGAAATTAAAAAGACTATCAAGGATTCCAATTTGGATGAAAGATTAAAGAAGCACCTCTTACTTAGCAGTGAAGTCACCCCTAGGATTTATGGAGCTCCCAAAATTCACAAAATTGATGCCCCCCTTAGACCTATAACACTACAGGATCTCCCACTTATGAGGTTTACCTAAATATGTTGCTAGCATTCTATCCTCACTGGTTGGTAAAATAGATTCCTACATTAAGGACTCAAATCATTTCACATAACTCATTAGAGATAGGAGGCTTGATCCATAAGAAAAGATTGTGAGCTTTGATGTACATAGATTTCCACTAAAATTCCATGAGAAGAAGCTATCCAGGTAGTATATGAGGTTTCCAACCCTAAAACAAAGAAGCTTGATGAGGTCTGTCTTCGTTCTACATTCTTTACCTTCAGAGGAGAGTTATTTGAAAAGACCACTCCAGTGGCTATGAGATTTCCACTACCCCCCATAGTTGCCAACCTTTTCATGGAAAAGTTTGAAAAGAAATCCTTGGATTCCTATCCTCTTAAACCCAAATTCTAGGTTAGATTCATTGATGACACAAGTGTAGACTAGCCACATGGAGACTCTGAGTTGAATAACTTGCTCAACCACTTTAACAACATTTCAAAGGATATTAAATTTACTATGGGACTGAGGAAAATAATTGCATTCCATTCATAGATGTTCTTATTACAAGAAAGAGTGATGGATCATTGGGACACAATGTTTATAGAAAGAAGTCCCACACAAATAGCTACATCCATGACAATTCACATCACCATTCGAACCAAAATATAGGAGTACTCAACATTCTCTTCACAAAAGAAATAAGAATATCAGACAAAGGGAATGTTGAAAATGAGATGAAATATTTGAGAAATGTTTTTGAACACAGGCTACAAGAACAAGGACATTTCCAAAGCCATCATGAAAGCCAAATATAAATCCTCAACAAAACCCCCACTTCAAGCTCCCAGATGCCTTATGACAAAGCTTATCTCCCTTACATCCAGGGTGTCACAGATAAATTATCCAATATTCCAAAAAAAAAAGGGAATTCTAACCTCATTTAAACCCTTGAATACTATCCAGCAAAGGATGAGATTAGTCAAGGAAAATATGGATCACAACCAACATAAATGCATATACGAGGTTAAATGTTGATGTGGCAAATGCTACATTGGAGAGATAGTAAGTTCTTTTAAAACTAGGCTCAAGGAACATAGAGAAGATATCAAGAATGGAAGGAGAAAATCCTCAAGTCTTTCCGAATATTCCTTAAAGACTAGTCACCATGTTTTCCTTGAAGACATGGAAATTCTATTGAAATAAAACCATTATCAAAAAAGGAAGATGTGTGAAGCCCTGGAGATCATAAAACATCCCAACAATCTCAATAGAGACAGAGGGATAAAACTTAATAGAAATTAGATTCCCTTGCTCACACAGTTTCAATCTCCTAATAACTAAGTCTCCTCCTTCTTCAAACTCCTAATCATTTCCTTCACCTCCCCCACTCTCCGTAAATTTATAACAATGGCTATCAACAACTTATAATAAATAACAATATTTTTTTCTATATAACTATTATCAATAACAATAACAATAACAATATTAACAAATGATATTATTAATGTTAATAATAACAAAAATATTGATTATATTAATATTTATCATAATTAATATTAATATTCTTAATGTTTAATTAATATTATTAGTGTCAATTGGTATTTTCCAATATAAACTTTAATCTTTTTAAGATTTCTAAACACATTTATTTAAATTTATATAACAATTAATAGCAACATTAATATTATTAATTATAAAACTTTAATAATATTATATTATGTATTAATAATATTACATTATAATAAATTATAACAACATATGGAAGATTAATTTTTTAAATGTTATCTTAATGTTTTATTCATATCCTTTAAAGCATTTTTAGACCATTTTTGACCATTTTTACCTTGTTGACCTAGATTCTCTCTTTCTTTCTTCTGTTTTGATATTGTTGGCTAGTTTTTGAAGCTCTCTCTTGTATTTATTTAGCTTTTCTTTTGCATCTTATACTTGGTGCTTTTCTTTTGCATCTTATACTTGGTTTTAGTCCTGGGTCTTGATTTAAACCTGAAACATCGACAACTAATTGTGAAAATATTTCTGACTCTTCAACAACTTTGTGTTGCTTCCACTATATGCACAAACAAAGAGAATGTGATCTTTGTAATCAAGGACAAAAGCAAAAACAATCTTGGAAACTGTTATCATAAAATCAGTACTAAGGGCTGCTACTTGATGAGATCTTATAAAACTGTTTCAAACCAGGCTTTATACTAAGGTTTAGCCTCCTTAGTCAGAGAGGGCTCTCTCACAGATTTTTGATATGCATTAAAGGGCAAGAAAGATGGCTAACTCTTTAAACAGTATATGAAATTCATGCTGGTTGGAACAACAAAAATAAGGCTTCTCCCATTGGGCTCATGGAGTCATACAATTCTACAGTAAACAAGTAGCTACTCAATCATGGAAACCAAGGCATATAATGTCTCAATGCTCAAAACATTTACCAAGAAGAACCTCAACTCAAAAAACATACACAGGAAGTCTGAGCACTTATGTGAGTTCAGAGTGATTGCATGTTTAGTGAACTGTAAAACAAGATGAATAAACCAAACCACATATATTCTGAGCATTTAAAACACAAGATGAATCTTGGGAAGAAAAAGTATACTTTCTATTACTGTCAAAACACTTTACATAAGCCAATATGAAAACTCTGTTTTTTTGATAAAAATCTCCAACCCCTTTTACATCAGAGTTTTTCCTATATATAGGAAACAAAACTAAACTACCTTGAGTCTCCTTCTCCAGCATGAGGGGAGCTCGAATATCTATCATTAATTGCCTTATCTATATTTAAACTGACTTATTAAATACAAAGGTATTGTGCTTTCAATACATAGAGTCCTATTCCTATTCAACCTCTAATTCTATCTCCTCGTGTGCATGATTCCTTCTTGATCTTTGACACTTGTACTATTTTTGTAGTGGCTGAAATGCATTTGAGAGGCATTCACTGAACGAGCTGCCTTGGATTCCAACTGTGCTGATGACTCATTATTTCGTGAAGATATATGCTCTGTTTTCACGGTCCCTGCTTTCCATCAATCTTTATTTCCAAAAGAACGTGCTTGAAGCTGTTTAATACCTTTGATGACCATGCATAACACCATATGTCTAATGATCTGGATGCGTTGTGAACTGGACATGTGTTCAACCCAAAATTTCGGTAACCCTACCAGAACCCTAATATTTCGGTCATAAAGTAGCTTTAGGAAGACTTAGCAAAAAACTAAAATGTTTCACCTTTTTGCTCCAATACTTACACTTGTCATTCTTTGAACGCTTTGGCAGCCTTGTATGGTCTCTTTCCTGCCCTCGAAGCATTTCCTTTCAAAATTTTCTGACCTCAGCATCAATTTCATTTTTTCTTTAAAAACAGTCACCTACAGCAGTTTCGTAGCGCGCTACGAAACTGCTGTTCTTTTCCAAAATTACAGTCTTCAATGAATTTATCAATTACTTTGTGACTGTTACAGCTTTTCTTTTGGCTCCAAAATTCCTAATTTGTCTTCCTTTTATATATGCCTCAAAAACCCAATGAACTTAAGAAACATAAAACAAAAACTTGGGGCAACATCTGACCTTAAGAATTTTGCAATTTTTATTTGGCAGCTAACTTGCCTAACTGAGCTTTTAGTTTTGCAAGTTCTTTTTCCATGGCTGCAATTTCTGATACAGTTTTCTCCAAATTAGCCATTTCTTCCTCAGCTGCCTCCCATTGCTCATTTGAAGATGAGGTTTTAGTTTCTTTGACAATGGGAACTTTTTCCTCCATATCTTTCTTTTTGACTTCCTTTGCTTTTTCTGCTTGAGGTATCTGCTTTTCCATTTCTTTGGCCTGTCCTCTGGTGTATGGTTTTCTTTTGATTTCCTCTGCCTTCTCTGCTTTAGGCAGTTGTTTAATTTCCTTTGTTGCAGTTACCTTGACAGCTACTTCATCCTTATGAGTTTGCTCAGCTGTTTTGATTTGCCCCCTGGTGACTGGCCTTCGTGGTTTGACCATAAATTCCTTTCCAGACTCTTCAAACCTTAGCCTTTTTGAGGCTTTTGATTT